>JABUQX010101801.1:5000-7500 GCA_015478945.1 Trachelipus rathkii
ATTATATATATATATATATATATATATATATACTTATATATTTATATATATATAATTATATATACTATATATATAGTATATATATATATATATTATATTATATATATATTATATATATATATATATATATATAATATATATATAATATACGTATATATATATATATACGGTATATATATATTTATATATATTTTATTATTATTATTAGTTAATTATTATTATGTGTGTGTGTGTGTTGTATGTGTGTGTGTGTAGGTGGCGTGTGGTAGATATGCTTGTGTGGGTATGAGATGCTGTAATATATATTTACGACAGTTGTCGAAATTTTAAGCGTCGCCTAATGCTTGTTACATTGATTTATTATCGTATAAATAGAATAAATAATGTTTAAAGTTAAACTTTCTCAAGCGAATTTTGCTTATTTATTTCATTAACTTTTTAAAATTTGTTTTCTTCATCCATTTTGAATATTGATCTAAAAAGTTTAAGGATATTTTCTTTAATGATTGCTAAGTGTAAAGTTCGTTTTCCAAAATCAACTAGATATTATAAGATTTTTTAAACAATAAAAAGTAATTTTGTAATTAAACTTTTATATGGACACAATACCGCTCATCTGTATAGGGTAAATCCTTAACTCTTATTTTCTAATTATTAGAATTTTAAGATTTTATTGCTTAAGATTTCTAGAGGCAACCTCAGTCGGCATTAGCATTTAAAATTAGTCATTCGAGAACACTTTTTTTATTCATTATTCACTTATTAAAAGGGGAGGATTCATATTTGCAGGGGCTGGCCCATTTTCAGCACATAAAATGGACATAAAATTCGGAATTTTTCAGCGATTTTTGACTTATAAACACAAAAGTAGCTTTTTTTTTGCCCTCGTAAAGCGTTGAATTTTCGTGTTTTTCTGTACTGTAGTCATTTCTTTCAGATTTTTCATTTTTTCAAAATTCAATGTTTTTGACTATTTCATATCAACTTTCAAATTTTTTTGCAAAGTGACTTCAAAACTTGAAATTGCCATAGAGGTCCATTACCTACAATAGTCACATTTGCTTTTTTCGATTTTTGAGATTTGTGCTCAGCTTGTCCAATTTCAACCGCTTTTTTTTAATTTAAAAGTGAAAATTGACCATATTTTTTCTCTAATATGATCCTCAAATTTCAGGGTTGTATAATCGGGCAAGAGCATCTTTTTTAATTAGATAATTTCTTTGTATATGAATTAGTTTTTTTTTCTTGGAACAATTTAAAAAAAAAAATTTTTTTTGAAAATTTTTTTTAAATTTTCTATTAGATATACAAAAAAATTATCTCAGTAAAAAAGATGCATCTTGCCCGACTATACAAGGCCTGAAAATTTGATGTTAAAATCGATTAGTAGAAAAAAAGTTTGTCATTTTTCATTTTCAAATTAAAAATAAATGGGTTTGGAAATTGGACACGCTGATGAGCAAAACCAAAAAATCGAAAAAAGCAAATGTGGATATTGTAGGTAATGGACACTTCTATGCATATTTCAAAGTTTGAAGTCCTTTGCAAAAAATTTTGAAGTTAATATGAAATGTCAAAACATGGATTTTTGAAAAATTGAAATTCTGAAAGAATGACTAAGTCACAGAAAAACCCGGAAAACAACGTTTAGAGGGCAAAAAAAGCTTCATTTTGGTGTTTATATAGTCAACAATCGGCTGAAATTCGAATTTTTATGTCATTTTTAGGTGGGCTGAACTGGGATCAAATATTGATCTCCTTTAGTTTCCATTATCTTTTTTCAGGATTTGTGAAGCTTTTTCCTGTGAGGGAAGAGGCATGGCAAATCATATCTATAGTAATCTTGTCAAGGCTAATTGATTTTACGATACGAATACTGCAACTTGTATTAACCACATTGTCTTTTAAAGATTAAACCTTTTGATTTGTTATTAGTGTCAGGTATGATTATGTTTGTGCAACTTTTTTTTCTATTTCACTCTAATTCTATATTTCAAAGGACAACAATTGCTCTTTCAACCTGAAATTTGATGAACAACAAGCTATGGATGTCAGTTTTCGGAATGTAGTGGAGTGGAGGCGAGGCCTCTGTGAAATCAGAACTAAAATAAGGCCTTTTATACTATGTGTTTTGACAGCTTTTTTTAATTATGCTGACTCGTTAAGGTACTCGGAAAAGTAAATTCCTTTCATCTGTTTTGTTTTTCTTTATTTTAACGAAGAATTTTATTTTAACTAATCATAATCAAACTAAGAAGACGGTCTTTTTAGACATCTTGAAAAGTTGTATGCAATTTGTCAAGTTAATTTTATTGAATCCATAATCATTAAAGACATAATTTGTAATATATTATGTAGACAATTAGTTTTTAACTGTGACTTAAAACTAATATATGGTCCCTTATTTAAGGTTCATTGTCAATTTTCAATTTTCTGTTGACCTTTAGGACCTGGTAATTCTTATTTTTAGTAAACAAGAAACATTTTCTCAAGATAAGCT
>JABUQX010101801.1:10000-17500 GCA_015478945.1 Trachelipus rathkii
AGTGTCTGGTTTATTATGGCTAAGTGTTGGATGGCGAGGAGAAAGTAGCGTTAAAATATTTGTGAGTAGTATGGGATGGTTTTCTTATTTTTTCTCTCTAAGGGTCAATATATTGAGAAAAGAAAAGATGCAAAGATGATCGAGATCCAGAATTATATGTAGAATTGAGTGCTACCCATATCAAGATGGAAATTTTATGAATTATCGGTGCAGTGTAAGACATCATATGTTGTTCGTTTTGTGTCGTAGTTAGGTGTGGGCTGTGTGATAGCCCTTAAGCCTTTTTTGTACTATATTCTAGTGTAATGTAACTGACTGGAATATTGATAGAGTCCATGCTTTTGGATTGGATTGCGCCATGCAAGTTTAAGGACAACTCGAGGTTTCGGAATTTGATGAGCTGTTTTAAGGCACTAATCTTTTCAATTGCTTGAAAGAGAAAATTATTGGAGGGAGTGAAAGTCGTGGTGTGTTGAATGTAATACAAATATGGTTAAAGTGTTATTGAGCTAGTCTATTGTGAGAGACCTAATAATTGGGGAATGCGTTGTGTTGGTCTCATCTGTCAACTTAGAGTGATTATGAGATTTTAAGGTAGAGGAAGACATTTATTTTGGTAGTAGCATAATCAATCAGCTTGATATGTGTGCTGCGGATCAAGCAATGTGCCTGATCTTTTCTAGATATATTAATAGAATGCAGAGCTAATGGTTTTTTACCCCATGGATCCTCAGCATGGGTACATCCTGAATGTACTTAGTAATTTATGCAGAAGATAAACTGCTCCCTGAGATATCCCATTATTGTAGTCGTAGTTTTGAAAGATTTATTCCATGCATGCTTGCGTGTTCTATTGAAATGTTAATTGACGTTAACAATGATTTTTTTTACGAATTTTCGAATTTTACTGGTAATTTCTTCGCCCTTTACTTGCTTGATAAGTATGTCGAAAGTTTGCCAATGTCAAAAACTGTGGGAAACTGACAAAGGAGCGAGGATCGTCGTTGAAATGCTACTATTTGTTAAAGAAAGGTTTGTAATTGAAATGCGCTTAGTGCTTTGGTTTTGAAACCCTATTGGGATGTCCGCGGGATATAGTGAAGGTTGAGTTAGTTGATTTTTAGGAAAATAAGTTGTCAACATCCTTTGATATGTTATAGATGGAGATTGGCCTTGAAGAGGACGGTGTTTAAGGATTTTGTTATGGTTTGAGAATGAATAATACGTGTGTTCCATAAGGGGAAGAGAGTTTATTATGAAGGCAACGACGTGATTGGAAGATGTCATTGAGAGATGTTATGACGAGGGATCGCAGTCTTTGAGTGATTATGTTATGATATGTGATCTGGAACCTCAGCTTTAGAGATTTGAGATTTGTGAAAATGTTATCGACTGCCTTCCACGGGTGAATCTGCGCTGTGAGATGTTTTTATTTTATTTTTGTTATGCTTTTTATGTTTTCATTTTAATGGGCTGGTTCGTTTGTGGCTTTAGAATAATAGGATATGATTTTGTTACATTCGCCTATGAAGAGTGAGATTATGTTCTTTGGTACGGATGTCTTGTGTGTAGAATGGAGCTTTCAGTACGGAAAATAGTTGTTTTGGTTCGTCTGGTTATCAAGACTCTCTCTATATTTTGTTCCAGTTTGTGTTTCCTGTTTAAAATTTGGTTGGTTGCTTTTTTGTTAACTCAATTTATCTTTGAGTTGGCTTGTCTTTCTGTCCCTTAGTGCGTATTATTGTGATATTAGTTAGCGTCATTTACAGTAGAGTATATTCTGTAAGATTTCTGTGTCCTTGGGGAATAAATTTTACTGCTTAGTCTAACGAAGGATAACCTGTGATGTGGAAGGACAGGGGTGTAACAAGCGGCCCCGCAGACCCCGCGGTGTGTGGTGGGGGGGGCCACGCAGGTAAAGGGGCCCATAATTGCGAAGAACAAACAAACGAAATAATAAATGAAATATGAAAAAATACACAATTTACACAATATATATTATATATATATATATATATATAATATATATATAATATATATATATATATTATATATATATATATATAGTATATATATATATATATATATATATATATATATATATATATATATATAATATAAAAAATTTATATATAAATATATATATATATATATATATATATATAGTATTATATATATAATATATATATAATATATAAATTATATTATTATTTATATATATATATATATATACTATATATATATAATATATATATATATATATATATATATACTTATATAAAATATATATATATTTATATATAGTATATATAATATATATATATATATAATATATATATATATATATATTAAATATATATTTTATTATTAAAAATATTTTTAAAATTTTAAATTAATAATATATATATATATATATATATATATATATATATTATTTCTATATATATACTATATATATATATATATATATAATATATATACTATATATAATTATATTATATATATATATATATAATATATAAAATATATAAATATATAAAAATATATTATAAATATATATATATAATATATATATATATATATATAATATTAGATAATAAAATATTATATATATATAGTATTAGATAATATATATATATATACAATTATATATATATATATACATATATATAACTATATATATATATATAGTAGTATTAAATATATATTATATATATATATATTTATATATAATATATATATATATATATATAATTTATATAAAATTAATAAATATATCTATTATATTATATATATTATAATATATATATAATATATATTATATATATATATATATAAAATATATATATATATATATATATTATATAATATATATATATATATATATAATATATATATATATAGGTATATAGTCGTATTTATATTCATTTGACTATACAAGCCCTGAAAAATTGATGTTGATCGGACAAGTATAAAAATTTTATTTGCATTTATTTCACTTTTTAAAAAAAAAAAAATTTAAAGTTAAAAAAAAATTATATATTTTTGTTTTTCAAAATCCAAAAAAAGTGGTTTGGAAATTGGACACAAAGCTGAGCACTTAGCTTGAAACTGCAAACTTATTCGAAAAAACTTCTTTCAAGCTTCTAGGTAATGCACAAGTCTATAATTTCAAGTTTGAATCATTTTCGAAAAAAATTCTGAAAGTTAATACGAAAAATGTCAAAACATGGGTTTGAAAATTGAAAAATTCTGAAAGAATGACTACATACACAGAAAAACACAAACACGTTTTGAGGAAAACAAAGCTACAGTTTGGTGTTGATAGGGTTCAAAATCGGCTGAAAACTCCGAATTTTATGTCCATTTTTAGGCGGGCTGAAAATTGGGGAAACGTGCCCTAAAGAAATATGCACCTCCCCTGAAGAAAAGTATTGTGGGATTTTTTTTACTTTGACAAGAATATGCTAAAAAATTTTAAAAAAAACAAATTCCTGAAGATTTGAATGACTAACATTAAATTAGAAAAATGCAAAGGTCAAGGCTATGATGGAGGAGGGAAATATTCAGGACTTCAGGCTCGTATATAGAAAATTGTTCCAAATGCAGAATACATTCATTGTGCAGCTCAAAATTTAAATTTAATTCTTAATGATTCTGTAAAAGATATAATGGCTCTTCAAAAAATTTTATGACAAACTGGAAAAAGTATATGTGTATTTCAGTTCTAGTACAGCTCGGTGGCAAGGAATTAACAGCTGTTCAACAAATAACGAATGCATCACAAAAACACTAAAAAATTGTGTCCAACTAGGTGGTCATCCAAGTATGATTCCTTACTAGCAATAAAAAACAATTTCAAAAGTATTTCGCAGTTCTTATCTCAAGTGATATTTATGAGTAAGAAGTCAAGTGAAAGAAACGAAGCCCTTGGTCTCAGGAAGCAGTTAGAAAATTTTGAGTTTATTCTCTGTCTTGTGTTTCAAAGTAAAGTATTGGAAAGCATCAATGTTGTCTCAAAAATATTGCAAAGTCCAAATACAGATCTTCAGAACGCAACTCACCTATTGGGACAAGCAAAATCAAGCTTATGTGAGCTAAGACACAAATTTGAAGATGTAGTGAGAGAAACTACGGAGTTAGCACATCATTGGAACATTGAAGCAAAAATTACTTCCAGACGTCAAATACAGATTAAAAAGTTTTTTGATGAGCTTTTATCTTATGAAAGAATTGAAGACCCATTGAAAGCCTTTAGAATAAGGGTTTTCAATAAATCTCTTGATATATTAAATGAACAGATAACTACTCGTTTCATTAGCATGAACAATGTTAATGAGTTATTTTCATTTCTTGCTCCTGCAGCAATAGCAGAGCTACGAAATGAAAAGTTGCAAGAAAAGGCTACAAAACTGGTAGAAAAATACGATTTAGATTTATCTTTCGGTTTATGAACAATTAATCACCTTCAAAGCATTAATGACTACAGAAGTGAAAATGAAAAATATGGCAACTATTAAAGATTTAGCAAACTTTTTATTCGTAGAAAACAGCTGCTTAGCAAGTAGCTTACCAGACTTGTGTACAGCAGTTCAGTTGTATTTGACGTTACCAGTAACATCTGCAACAGCTGAAAGGTCGTTTTCAAAGCTCAAGTTAATAAAAACTTTTTTAAGGAACAATATGACACAAACAAGGCTAAGTGCATTGGCTTTATTAAGCATTGAAAATGAAACATGTCGTACTCTTGATCTGAAAGAAGTGGTTAATAAATTCATGGCAATGAGCCAAAAACGTTTTGGTATGCTATAAAGCAGCGTTTCTCAACCTTTTAAGTCTCGCGACCCCCCGAAAGCCAAAACGCATATCACGAGTTTGTAACGTTAACATTCTTATTCATAATTCTATATATATATATATATATATATATATATATATATATATAATATATATATATATATATATAAATATATATATAATATATATAATATATATATATATATATAATTTAAATATTTTATATATATATAATAATATCGTATATAAATATAAATATAATTAATATATATATATATTTATAATAATATATATATATATTATATATATATATATAGATATATATAAATATATAGATGTTAAATATTGCAAATAATCGAATAGATTAGATGCTAAAGGAAAGTAACATATAATATGATAAGAACATATATATGCATCTTTTTTTAGAGTTGTTCATCAATATTCCCAGCCAATGACAATACCTTCTTCATTATATGTTCTTTCTTTAATATATATATATATATAATATAATTATATATATAATATATATATATATATTAATTATTATATATTATATATATATATAATATATATTATATATATATATATATATTAATTTGATCAAATTACAACGCAGATACCTATCTGAAAAAACTAAATTCTTAACATCATAAAGAAAATGAATCAATTTTTTGTCGCCTTTTGTTCTTTTACTTGTATATAATTTTCCTTTTTATTTTTAGTTTTTATTAATTTTGTTAAAATTAAATTTATTTTCATTGTTAGTTCTGAGGAGGAGACTGCGTTAAAGTCTCGAAACGTAAACTTCTTAATTTTTTTAAAGAAAGTTTAATTCCCTGTTTGATTTCTAGTTGATTTTAAATACATCATCTTACATTAATAGTTTGAGAAAATGTAAAAACTCTTGAAAATTGATTTATTAAATATTATATATTATATATATATATATATATATATATATATATATAATATATATATATATATATATATAATATATATATATAATATAAGAATATATATATAATAATATTATATATTATATTATATATAAAATAGATATATATATATATATAATATATAATAAATATTTATTTTATATATATATATATATATATATATATTTATATATATATTGCAGAGCTGGGCCGGCTTAATTTTTCGAGGTCCGGTCATCGGCTATTCGGATTTGCCACCTAACTAGTGCGTCGTCGGCTATCCGACTGCATTTTTGAAAACCTCAGTGCGGCATTAACTATGCGGCTATTCGGCTATCCTACGGCGATACCGTTAAATTACAAAGTAAACTTTTGCGCGATAACGAAAGCATGCCTTTACATTTTAAACCTTTTATAAGATAGTAAAACAGATTTATTTAATTTTTTTATTAAATGTTAACTACATAAATAGTTAAATACTTTCATAGCTATAGGTCCTCTTCCTCCTCCATGTCCTCCTGGCTAATCACTTCCTGCAGGAGGTCCATATTTCCTTTGAGGAAAAGAAGGTCCTCAAACCTTTCCTCCTTCAAGGACGATCTCTTGGCCCTGAGGATGTCCCCACCCGCGCTGAAGCACCTCTCCACAGCTGCTGAACTAGGAATGGGGGTATTATATTTTATAAATAGATCTATCCATATCTCCCTATGCTGGTTGGGGAAACAGGAACAGCTCGGATCTTCTTGAGAGGGCACCCACTCCTCCATGGACTTTCGTATGACGATTTCCACATCCTGTTGCTGGCTTGCTCTGCGTACCAATACTCTAGAAAACAATTTACTGAATAGGAGTGCGTCTGAATTGTGGGGTTCTTTTTCTGTTGGCTGGCCAAGCTGACGCTGCTGCTGTTTCTCAGTGGGTTTGATGGAGTCCCCTATCTTCCGGGTAATCCTGTCCCCGATCTCCTCCACCATGTCAGGTGCAATGCTTTCTAGGGCCTTAAGGGTGAAGGAGGGGTGAAGGGCAGTGGCCATAAGGAGATCCCTATTCTGAAAGAGGTGGCCAAACCTCTTTTCATAGCCACTGAGGAGGGCCTGTACTAGTGGCCTTGCATACACAAGATGAATATTTTCACTCTTCTCCTCAAGGCTGGTCTTCATCAACCAAAGTTGGGGTAGGAGGGTGCCCATGTATGCCCTTTTCTCCCCCTGAAGCATATCAAGACACTGCGCCACAGGCTGCATGACCAATGTGTACTCGTTCATGACCTGAAAGAGTGAAAATTAATATATTGCTTAGTTACGTAAGCATAATTGATTATTAATAAAAATACGGGAGCACGAGAGCGAGGTATCTGTATGGAATAGGGCGAATAGATCAAGAGTGAGGGTTGTACAGATGGACAATCTGAGGGCGTTCTTGGCAGTTAGGAGATTGGATAAGATGAGGAACGAGTTTATCATGGAAGCGTGTCTTGCGGGTAAGGGAAAAGACTGCCAAATTTGATGAGGATTTTGTAAGATGGTTTGGACATGTGGAGAAGGTGGAGAACACCATATTGGTTAAGAAAGTGTATAAGAGCACATGTGAGAGTGTTTTGCCTGTCGGACGACCGGAAAAAAAGGTGGATATATTCAGTTAGAGATTGTTTACGAAGTAGCGATATGAGTGTTGGGCAAGCAAGAGCGATGGTACAGGTACAGAACAGGGATTAATGGAGGGGGTTTGGGTTTGTGAGGAGATTTATAATTTAATAAATTTATTAAAT
>JABUQX010101802.1:0-7500 GCA_015478945.1 Trachelipus rathkii
TTAGGCCCATACACAGAAAATCTATGTAGAATTAACAAATCTTATCATTAACCTGAACTAGGATGGCCCTAAAACGAGCACGAGACCCACTAATTTTATTATAAGAAAGTCTATGGGAAAATTTTTAACTTTCAGAGGCTGTAACTTTTTTTCCTAAAGAGACTGCCGATTTTCGTTTTCACTATTCTTCATTATTATTTTTTTAGAGTATATCCTGTGATTTTCAAAAAAAAATTTGTGTTTTTTTTTAATAAATCCTATGGTTTTTTTTACAACTTTGAGAGGCTGTAACTTTTTTTCCTAAGGAGAGCGACGATTTTCGTTTTCACTATTCTTTATTATTATTTTTTTAGAGTATATCCTGTGATTTTTATAAAAATAGGGGGTGACAACCCTCTGTGTAAAAAATAACCATATATATATATATATATATATATATATATATATATATATATATATATATATATATATATATATATATATATGCTGCTATACTATATGAAAACTAATAAATATTTTTGTTCGCTCATGCTATTTAATTATAACTCATCTTATATATATATATATAACATATATATATATAATATATATATATATATATATATATTTATATAAAAATATATATATGATATATGTATATATATATATATATATATATAACTCTTTAACAAAATATTTGTAAATGTTATGTATATGTCTGTGTAAAATTATATATGTCTGTATATATATATATATATATATATATCATATATATATATATATATATATATATATATATAATATATATATATATTTATATATATATATATATATATATATATATATATAAATATATTATATATATATATATATATATATATATATATATATATATATATATATATATATAGAGTGCTGCTGCTGCTATATATATATATATATATATATATATATATATAATGATTGAATAAAAAATTTTATGTAATGTGTTATACAACTATTTTTCACACCTCTTCCTATTTTTCAATTTTCGATTTATCGCTCGTACCTATTAGGAAGACCTTTCCGGGTACGAACACATCGCCTTCAAGAGTTCCCATGGACTTCCTGGTGGGAAAACCCCTCGCTCTAGAAGTACAAGGGGCAACATCTATTACTATTATTATCATTATTATAATCAATGATAATGTTATTGGTAAGGTAGTTAAGGGTTATTGGGTAGTTTTGGTCCTTTTTTATTTTTGGAATATGTTAAGGAAATAAAAAAAAAAAAAAAAAAAAAAAAAAAAAACTAATGTATTACAATTTTTAATATAAGTTCAAGATATTATATATATATATATATATATATATATATATATTTTTCTCCTATATATATACTATATATATATATATATATATACTGCTCTGCTATATGTAGAAAGGTGTAGCAGATAACCACATCACATCCACATCATTTTCGCTATCCGCATCCCACCAACCACATCGCATTAATTTTTTGAGGATAGCGGATAGCATTCATCTATGAATTATGAGAAACATGTGTGCACTATAACATATATGCCCTATATATATATATATATATATATATATATATTATATATATATATATATATATATATATATATATATATATATATATATATATATATATATATATATATATATATATATATATATATATATATATATATTAAAAAGCAAGGGACTTTCAAGGATGACACAAGCACTCATGCTGAAGATAGATAATAGATTTCAAACTCTGCAAAACGACGACGCATGTACAATAGCAACTTTTCTAAATCCTAGATACAAAACATAATTTCTTGAACCACGTGTTTTATAGAGGGTTAAAATTAATTTAAGATGCCTATGTGATGAAATGCTGCTAAAGGCAGAAATATCACCAGCCAATAAAAAGCAAAAGATCACACAAACAGACACGCAATTACCATCTGTTAGCGATCATTGCTGAATCCATGAACGTTCTTTTCGCTTTTAGCAGCGATGAAGAGTCTTGTTCAGAGGTGTCAAAAAACACTCTATCATTGATCGAAGAATATCAAAAGAGAAAAAGTTTGGAATCAGATAAATATCCACTGGTCTTGTGGAATGATAATTGTAAAAGTTTTCCACATCTTGCAGAAGACGTCAGGGAATTCTTAGCATACCCTTCAACAAGTGTATTTAGTGAGCGTCTTTCAGTGGTGCAGATCTCATTTACGACGAAAAGATAAGCAAACTCTCCCCTGAAAGGGCTTCAAAAGCTTTTGTTTTTGAACCATAATTTGAGAATTATTAATTTCAAGCATTAATATATAACCTTTCCAAATTGGTGGAGGCTTGGGAAAGAGGTTTGTGGGGTGCAAAAGAGTTGGGTCCAAGCGTCCTGCACTCTGGTAACACGGGTATATATATATATATATATATATATATATATATATATATATATATATATATATATATATATATATATATATATATATATATATTTAATACATATATATATATATATATATATATATATATATATATATATATATATAGAAATATATGTGGCTAAAACTCTAAAAACTTAACTATCCGCTATCCGCATCGCAATCCGCGGATAGTGATTTTAACTATCCGCATCCGCGGATAGTGAAAAATCCCTATCCGCTACACCTCTAATATATATATATATATATATATATATATATATATATATATATATATATATATATATATATATATATATATATATATATATATATATATATATATATATATATATATATATATATATATATATATATATATATATCAGAATTTGTATGGTCATTTCTTAAAATTTTAATGATACTTTCATTACTATTTGATTTAGCCTTGATTTTTTTATTTTTTATATAAAATTGCTATTTTTTAAATTTTATTTTTTTTAAATTTTTTATAAAATAAGTTTTATTATTATTATTTTTTTTATTTTAATAATGATTTAAGAGCCTCCCATTTAAATAATAATTATATTATCAAAAAGATACAATTTAAATTGCAAGGTTCCCGTCTTGATATTCAAAGAGCTCCTGCTTTCGTCGTTGAAGATTGAGCTCTGGAGCCGGAGCCGGACCCGAAACCTTGACCGGAGCCGGAGCCGGAGCCAGAACCTAGTGCCGCGTAGCCACTAGGTTTTGGGAGGAATCGGAGAAAAAAATTACATGCAATAAAATAATGGAATAAAGGGTTTGTGTCTGAGTCGGATCCGAAGTCGGAGCCGATGAACTTTAAAGAGTGGAGTCGGAGCAGGAGCCGGAGACGTAGCTGGAGATAGCAGGAGTTGTAGCAGGAGTTGAAGCTGAAGAACATATTTACAGTCTTCACAGCACAGTTGTGAACTATATATGTCGTGTTTATCACTGACCTCTCAACGATCTTTAGAATTACATAAGCATTTTCTTTCTATTTTTTTTTACTAGATAAAAAAACAAAAAGTTGTGGGATAATCTTTTGTGTATTACTGAAAATGCAAACGATATATATATATATATATATATATATATATATATATAATATCATAGATATATATATATATATCTTATATATATATATATATATATATGCTATATATATCTTTCTATATATATATATATATATATATATACTATATCATATATATTATATATATATTTATATATATATATATATATATATATATATATATATATATATATATATATATATATATATATATAGATAGATATATATATATATATATATATACTGCTATATATATATATACATAATATATATATATATATATATATATATATATTAGGGATGCTCAATAATGAAATTGACTGATTATTTATCGATTACCGATTAATCGGGCATGTCTTATCGGCCGATATCAATTAATCTGTGCCGATGTTATATCTTAAATCATTCTAGAAATTCACCATATAAAAATTTATAACTGCATATAAATACTATATATATATATATATATATATATATATATATATATATATATATATATATAAAACAATTTTAATATATATATATTTATATATATATATATATCTTATATATATATATATATATATATATATATATATATATATAATAACATATATATATATATATATATATATATATATATATATATATATGCTCTTTCTTAATATATATATTGGGTTTAACACAACACAATTTGATTCAATATATTTTCACTAGCTGGAATCATAATATTACATGCTGGAAGAATAGACAGAAAAGTTCTTGTATCTTATGCTATTGATAACAACATTTCTGTATTGAGTTCTTGTCAGTCTCTTACGGAAATTTCTTCAATTTTTGAAGCCATTTAAAGAAATTACCGTGGAAGCAATTAAGCTCGAAGTTGTTTATTCACTAATTATTCCCGTAATTCAGACTATGACTTTATTACTAACAAAAGCAAAGAACAGCAGTTCTTTTTCTGGAATTCATACAACAAAGAAGAACTCCAGAAGTCAGTGAAAGGCAGATTTTCAGCATATTTTACAAACAGGCCATTATGTTTGTCATCAATGTTAAACCAGTGATTTAAAATGAAATTTCCAAAAGAGGATATGGTAGAAAATATTAAGGAATGGGGGGGCATTGGTTGAAAGGCAAAATAACGACTCAATGTGTCAAATGATTTATGAAGAGTCTTCAACTTCTGGAGAGAATGTGGAAGAAGTCATACCTCTAAGTCTACCGAGTTTATTTGATGAATTAGCACGTGGTGAGGAGAAACATGATGAAGAGTAAGTTTCTCCGGAAAAGAGAAAAAAAGAACAAGTAAAAGAAATCAAATCAAAAGAAAAATAGAAGAATATTTAAATTTTCCATTGCTGTCAAGAGACATTGACCCATTTCTTTGGTGGAAAAATTCAAAGGAAATCTTCACAAATCTAAACAAGTTGGTTTTGAAATATTTGAGTGCTCCAGCTTCTTCTGTTGAGAGTGAGCTAGTTTTTAGCAATGGAGGTAACATTTATGAACCTGCGTGAATCTGGCTATGCTCATTAAATGGCGAAATTATAATGGTTTTGCCTTATAACATGAGAGTTTTAGAATTTAAGTACTAAGTTTCATTTGATTAAAATGCTAAAAACATAAAAGGAGTTTTTAAGTTAATACATGAAAGTGGATGGCCTAGTGGATAGAGCGCCCGGTTACTGTTAACTCAGCGACGCGGAGTCCAGTGTTCGAATCCCTCTGATGGAGAGTAAAATCTCCTGTGACTCATTCATTTATTTTTTTAGTATTTTAAATTACCAGTTATAGGAACTTTATTTTTTTAAATAAATTCCATTGCAAAACAGGACATGCACAAAAATTCTGGGTTCAAACACTATTTATATAAAACGAAATTTAACCTTGTGAATCAAATTCATTAATGAATTAAAATTTGGGATTGTAGTAGGATAGTAAATTAATACTTAATAATAATTAATTAGTCGATTAATGGGCTAATTTTTCCGATTCCGATTAATCGATAAAATGGCCGATATTGCAGATTACCGATTGCTTACGGATTAATCGGTGCAACCCTAAATATATATATATATATATATATATATATATATATATATGGTATGCATATATATATATTATAAATATATATATATATATATATATATATATATATATATATATATATATATATATATATATGACAATAATATCACTTTTTCCGGATAATATTGACAAATTTGAACATCAATTCAAAATAATGATCAAATTATTCTCATAATTTTGTCTCCCCTCCTAAGTGAGGTTCAGGTTCCATTACCCCAAGTTCGATTACCCCAAAATGTCTTTCCTTTTGTCTAGACTCTAGAGTCTAGAGAGGCTTCTCGGTTCGTCTGTTACTAGTAAAAAAAATGTTCTATTCTATTAATAACATCTAGAAATTAGGAAAACTTGTAATATATTTTTTGATGTAATTATTATTATTATTATTATTATTATTATTATTATTATTATTATTATTATTATTATTATTATTATTATTATTATTATTATTATTATTATTATTATTATTATTATTATTATTATTATTATTAATTATTATTATTTTTGTGTTTGAGTATAATTATTCTAGTTGCTATTATTATTATTATTATATTATTATTATTATTATTATTATTATTATTATTATTTATTATTATTTTATTAAATTATTATTATTATTACTTATATTATTATACCTATTTGTGTTTGAGTATATATTATTCTAGTTGCTATTATTCATTAATTACTTATTAATTATTATTATTAAAGTAGTAATTATTATTGCTATTAGTCGTATTTGTTATTGATTAATGAATATTATCTTATTATCTTATTGATTAAAATTTTGATTATTATTATTAAAATTTTGATTATTATTATTAAAATACTGATTATTATTATTATTATATTATTATTATTATTATTATTATTATTTTTATTATCTTATTATTATTATTATTATTATCTATTATTATTATTATTAATTATTATTATTATTATTATTATTATCTGATTATTATTCATTATATTAATTATTCTTATTATTACAATCGATAATTTTCATCGCAACATTAACTTCTTAATAAGCGATTTCCTCAAAACTGAATTTCCTTTTTCAATCCTCGTTGCCGAGAGACGTCAAATTGAAAATATATATTTTTTTTGAATATTTAATTTGAAAAATTAGTTAAAGAATATTTTATTTTAAAGAATATTTTATAAATTTTTAGTTTGGAAGATTATTTTAAACATATTTATTCAAAAACATATTTATCTTCAATTTGAAAAAAAATATTTAATTTGAAAATATATTTAAAAAAATATTGAATTTGAAAATATTTAAAAAAGATTTTTAATTTAAAAAGAATATTTTATTAATATTTAATTTCGAAAAATATATTAAAATATTTAATTTGAAAAAATATTAACAATATTAAACTTGAAAAACCTTTTTAAAAAATATTTAATTTCAGAAATGTTATAAGACTATTTAATTTAAAAATATTCGATAAATATTTAATCCGAAAATATTTTTTAAATATTTAATTTGAAAAATATTTTAATATTTTAATATATTTTACAAATAATTAATTTTAAAACTATTTTCATCTTTCACCTTTCATAAAAAAACAACAAAAAACAAGCAAATATATACTTTATGTACAAGTTGCATAACACACAATAAATATATTTTATATTTTTCTTTTTTTAAGGCTAAAGTTAATTTGCATGTCCTCTTGCGGTAAACTATTGAAAAACACTCCTACTCCTTTTTTAGTGAAGGTTTACGTCATCTGACCCTTATGCAATATAAGCATAAGGATTATTATGAATAAGGAAAAAATCTTAATTTATTTTTTTTATTTTTTAGTTTTTATTTATTTATTTATTTTTTTATATATTTTTTAGGTTGAAGAATTAATTTAAAATTCCAAAATTTGGGGATTTTATTGCTAAAATTTTGAAAAGATTTTGAAAGAAGTTAATTAATATGTGGAAAAT
>JABUQX010101802.1:12500-15000 GCA_015478945.1 Trachelipus rathkii
TCGGGAGGTGGGAAGAGGAGATGCAGAATGGAGTTGACATTATCATGGGACCGAGGTTGTCTTCTTACATACAAGAGGTTCGGCTGATCAATGAGAGATTGATGGTATGGACACTGAAGCTGGGAAGCAAAATATATAGAATCTTTCTGGTGTACGCTCCACAGCAGGGATGCACACAGGAAGAGAAGGATACCTTCATGGAAAAACTGGATGATGCGTGTATGGAGCAGATGAAAACGCGGTGACTCGTAATGGATGAGAGATTTTAATGCAAGAGTGGGAAGAGAGAGAGAAGGAGTGGAAGAGTTTATTGGACCTTTTGGAGAGGAAGTGACAAATATGGAAGATGAGCGATTGATAGATATGTGTATCAGGAATAACCTTATACAAATAATGAATGGTTTTTCAAACATAGAGAAACTCACACATATATGAGCCAAGATATAGATGGATAACCAGAATACGGGAGTTTTGAGCAGATTACAGTAATAGACATTTCATTCATCAGAATAAGAGGATAGTGAGTAGCATGAAGGTAATTCCTGGGTTTCTGTTGGAATGCAGACCGATCGGATGATAGTAACAAAAGTGAAAAACTTCAGAAAACAACCTGTGTGTAAAGATCATAAAGATAAAGATAAAGATAAAGATAAAGATAAAGATAAAGATAAAGATAAAGATAAAGATAAAGATAAAGATAAAGATAAAGATAAAGATAAAGAGCCTAAGAGACTAAGAAACAAGAATATAAGAATACTTTGAGTAAAGAGGCCTTAAGAGACTCAGAAACAATATACGAGTCATTAACAAAAAAAAGGATAAGTGTAAAAGGATAGATGAAAAAGTGAGTGGATGGGGGTGGGGAGAGTGGACAGGAGTAGTGGTTAATGGTTGAGAAGTGTTTGAAAGAGGTAGCTGTGAAGGTGCTGGGAAAGGAATGGAGGAGAGGAGAAAAAAAGAGGCATATACCGTAATGGACGGAGGGGATAAGGGAAAAGATAAAACAAAAACAAAAGAGATGAGAATATTACTAAAAAGGAGGACACCTGAAATGCGAAAGGAGTATATAATAGCAAGGGATGAAGCAAAAAGAATAAAAAGAAGAGCGGATAGAAAGAGAGTTGGAAGGAGCTGGGGGAGAGGTTGGAGAAAGATCAAAAAGGAAATAAATCTTTGTTGTATGACCTAGCAAGATCATACAGGAAGGATAAAAAGAAGTTAAAAGACATAAAAATGCCGAGGGAGGGGTGATGGTGAGGCGGAGGAAATAAATGAGAGATGGACTGGATATTTTGAATCTTTGTTGACCGTGGAGAGAGGGGATAGGATGCTGGGGAGGAGGATGGTTTGCGGATGCAGGAGATGGAGGGGGACGAAGAGTTTACGGAACAAGAATTCGAAAGGCTGTTGCAAGGATGAAAAATGGGAAGGCGCCCATGAGATGGTGGCATAGAGCTGATGAAGACAGGTGTGGCTCAAACAAAGACATATTAAAGCTACTGAATAGGTATTGAGGAGTGGGAGTGCCGAAGAGTGGGGAAGAAAACAAGACTAATTGAAGATATAGGTTAAGGGAAAAGGAGATGCTGTGAAAATTACAGCAGCATATCCCTAATAAATCATATAGTAAAGGTATGTGAAAGAATGTTTAGAGAGAAGACTGAGAGGAAAGATAGAAATAAAGTTGGGAGAGGAGCAGCACGGTGCAGTGGGAAAATAGGGAGAATTAGAATGGCTGTCTTAAGTTTAACAGATCAGAGAAGAGAGCATGGAATTCAATTTGGGGCTAGCGTGGCTTCGTGGATTTACAAAAAGCCTTTGATTCGGTACCTATAGAGATAGGTGTGTGGGGGGTTTGTTTAAAGGAAGATTATGGAGTTTTGTGGAGAATAATAAATGCAATTAAGAGTTTGTACGAGATTTGCAAGTGCAAGGTGAGGACGAGACATGAAAATGAGAAGTAATTTCGAGTGAGAACGGGGGTGAAGCAGGGGAATGTGTTATCGTCCCTGTTGTTTATTGTATATTTATAAGGTTATAAGAAATTTTAAAGCAGAATGGGATAAGAACAATGAATGGGGTATTTTGGCATACGCCGACGATATAGCTTTCTGGAGCGTGAAGGAGGAAGACATGGCAGAGGGACTGGAAAGGTGGAATATGTGTTTCGAAGAGGGAGGCCTGAAAATGAATAAGGAGAAGACGGTGTTTATGAGAATAAATAGAGAGAGATAGAGAAGGTTTAAATATCCAGATAGATGGCAGCAACATAAAAGAGGTAGAAAGTTTTAAGTATTTAGGAAGTGTGTTCGGAAACAGGGGAGGAGTTGGGGAAGATATCGCCGAAAGGATAGGAAAATGTTTTGACTCCCATATTGATGTATGGTGCGGAGAGTTGGGCGACCAACGTATCCACAAGAAGCAGAATACAAGCAGCGGAGATGAGGCCTTTGAGGGTAATGCTGGGAAAGACCAGAAGAGATAGAGTGAGAAATGAACA
>JABUQX010101802.1:20000-22500 GCA_015478945.1 Trachelipus rathkii
GACATTGAACTTTAGATCTGATACTCTTATTCCAGACCAGGTTTCACTACTATACAATGTCATATAACATAATCCCATGTAAGACTCTAGTTCAAGACTAACTTTTACATTCACCAACGATTTAATTGCACCAGCAACCTTCCCTCCCATTCACAACTTTCCTACTACACTCCTCATCATCATCATATGTTCCCTTCTCATCCAACATGTACATACCCTAAATATTAAACTCAGACACACTTGCTCCAACTGCTCACCATCTAACATAACATAACTTCACACTGAGGAATGTCCTCACTCACAACCATAACCTTACTCTTATCTACGTTAACTTTCAACCTCCTCCTTTTACATACCCTGCCAAATTTCTCTACTAATCCTCAAACCTTCTTCAGATTCGCCACACAGAGGAACCAAATCATCCGCATATAATAGGTAGGGCACCCTCAACTCCATCCTCCATCATTCTAACACCATTTCCTGCCATCCCCAACTCCTCTAATTCTTTTCATAACCCCATCCATATACAAATTGAATAAATAAGGGGAGACAGTGATATATATATATATATATATATATATATATATGTGGGCACAAATATATATATATGATAAGATATGGGTGTATATAAAAATAAAAAGTTAGAAAACCATATATATATATATATATATATGTTTCCTTTTTCAAACGTTTGAATTTTTGGAAAATTAAAAATACTATATATATATTTTTATGTTTTTTTTCATCCGAACAACATCAAATTTTCAGGGCTTGTATATAGGGCGGGAAAAAAATTTCTTACTAGATAATTGTTCTGTATACTAAAAGAAAAATTTGTAAAATTTCAAAAAAATTTTTTTTTTTTTTTGAAAATTATAATCAAGAACAAACTGCATATACAAAGAAGTTATCTAAATAAAAAAATGTCTCCCACCTAAATGTCTGGATATGGGGTCAAATAATATCATTATTTAGGATATACATACTTAACAATGCTTTAAGTTAATAAATATTTCAAGTTTGAAGTTATTATTTCAAAAAATTGTGGTAAATGTAAAAAAAAATTGAAAATTGAAAATTCTGAAAGAATCACTACAGACACAGAAAAACACTCCAAATCGACTTTTTAAACGTCAGAAAAAAGATACAGTTTGGTGCTTGTAGGGTCAAAATCGGCTGAAAATTACGAATTTTGTCCATTTTTAAGAGGGGGGGAAATTGAGCTCAGCACGAAGCAATAATTGAATCCGGTCCTTAAACCACAAACCTCCAGACCAATAGATAAAATTTTAGTTATAAAGCTATAATAGAATTTTCAGCACCCTGCCTAACCGCCCACACCGCACACAGCACTACACTGTACCTGGTGTCTGCCAACCCTAGTTTGTAACTTTATGCTGACAACTTACCAAAGATGAAAATTACTTTTATAACTATGTTATTAGCCACTGATAAAGGAATTATTAAGTAATTTAAATAAATACTCGTTTTATAACACGTCCTCTTTTAGTATATAACACGACTCTTTCAACACCTTAATAATAATAATAAGGTATCAATAATTAATAATAACACACACACACAATTGTCAATAATAACAATTAACAACAACAATTATCAATAATAATAATAACACTACTATCAATACTAATATCAATTAATTAATAATAATAAAAAGTAAAAACGATGAATAATAAAAATAATAATAATAATAATAATAATAATATCAATACGTATCATCAATAATAACATTAACAACAATAATAATTAATAATATAATAATTAATATAATAATGTATAATAATAATAATAACAATAAATAATAAATAACATCAATAAATATCACACACACACACACACACAAATAATAATAATAATAATAATAATAATAATAATAATAATAATAATAATAATAATAATATTAATATTAATATTAATATTAATATTAATATTAATATTAATATTAATATTAATGTTAATATTAATATTAATATTAATATTACACAATAATAATATTAATATTAATAATAATAATAATAATAATAATAATACACACACACACACACACACACACAAATAATAATAATAATAATAATAATAATAATAATAATAATAATAATAATAATAATAATAATAATAATAATAATAATTTTAGACTCCAGCGACCTTTGAGTGACTTTGAAGTTTTATTATCTAAATAAATAAATAATATAAAAAAAAGAATAGTACATAATGAGATATATCAAATAAATAAATAATGACTGAGAATATATATATATATATATATATATATATATATATATATATTATATAAAGATATGTTATTATTATATATATATATATAATATATATATATATATATATATATATATAAATATGTTTCTGCTGATTTTATATATATATATATATATATTATATATATATATATTAGGGATGTGCCGAATATTCGGTAAGTATTCGGTATTCGGCCTATTCGGCCAAATACCGAATATTCGGTATT
>JABUQX010101802.1:32500-34907 GCA_015478945.1 Trachelipus rathkii
TATATATAATATATTTTTATATATATATATATATATATATATATATATATATATATATATATATATATATGGCTCAATAGAGATTGGAATTTAAAAATTTATGTTTTATTATTTAAAATAAAGGGCAAGTTAGCTCAATGGTAGAGATTGTTTGTCAAACAAAGAGAGTACCCAGGTTCTAACCCTCCAGCATGGAGAATGTTACCCTCCCTTTGGCTTCATTCTTCTCGGACGTTACACTGAGTACACCTAATCCCTGATCAACTTGCCCAAGAGTAGTGTTTATCTCCTGATATATATATATACATATATATATATAGAGTTATATATATATATATATATATATATATATATATATATATATATATATATATATATATATATATTATACATATATACATATATATATATAGATAATTCACACAGCAATAAGTAGTAATTTCCTTGATATTAAGAAGAACATAATTCACACGTTTTACGTCTATAAGAAAGGGCAAGCTGAAAGAATTTCCATTATCAATTAACAATAATCCTATTTATTTACAATCGAATAAAAATTTTATATATATATACAGGTTATATATATATATATATATATAGTTAGAGCATAAAGATATATATATATATATATATATATATATATATATATATATATATATATATATATATATATATATATATAGTCTCCGTTATAGTTTAATGACTCCGTCAGCCTGACTTTTTTTGTTTCTTTTTAAATAAATTGCTGCAAGTATATGATACTAATAATGAATTTAAGTGGTGACGGACATGATTCAAAAGTTTGAAATATTTTAAATAATTTTTAAAAAATTTTATAAAAAAAAAAATTCAAAATGAATCAGAAAATATAATATCAGAAAAAAACGAATTGCTGTATATTTGGAATCAGCATATAAAGCGTAATACAAAATAAAAATAAAAATTAAATATGAAATATCTCGAAAAAAGTGACACTACAGAAAACCACTTCATATATTTGGAATCAGCATGCGCTTATTACGCAACAAACAAACACACATTAATAATAAAAAAATATTAGGGGCTCGAGCCGACGGGGGACAGAGGGGGACGTTTTCCATACCCTCGTATAGGAGGTTTGAGGAACCCCGCGAGTTTATCACACACCCAAATACCACAAAGAGCGGGGTTCCATGGCGAATCTCCATCGGGAGGGGGAAATAGTCCTACCCTGTCATTCCCCGGAAGGAGACACCCTGACTCTGCCATCTTTGCGGTTTACCCAATGGAAAAAAAAAAATTAAAAACTGACGGAGTCGTATAACCGTAACAGGTCCTATATTTTTGAATCATGTCCGTCACCACTTGAATATTGATTTGCCAGGATCATATAACACAAATAGTATTAAAAAAAAAAATCAAACTGACGGAGTCGTAAAAACATAACAGGTCCTATATATATATATATATATATATATATATATATATATATATATATATATATATATATATATATATATATATATATATATATATATATATATATATATATATATATATATATATATATATACTTGTGATTTCGGGTGTGCGCATTCTTGTATGCATGTACTAATTTTAATGCTTTTAAAAGTTTTCCCCAAAAACGTGAGTGGGGAGAGGAGAAGCAAATAAAGTGTAGGGCTTTAATGGAACTGAACGTTAAAATTGCAAACACAATTTCAACTTGCAAAAGTCGCCGACCTTGCAAAGTATCGTGTTTGGAGCCGTGTAGGAATGTGGGTACGCAGTTCGGGAAGGGCGCGAATGAATTAATAGGAAGACCATGAAAAATTTGCCCATGCGTAGAAGGAAGAAAAAAAAAAAGATTTCGGGCATATTGTGAATAAACGATAAATATAAAATAGGAAAAAAAATAATTTTCCTACAACATTTCTCGTATGTATTTTTATGCAATAAATATTAAATACAAAAAAATACTAATATTACCTCTCATTTGTATTTATTTGAATAATTTAGGGTACTGTATACGTATAATAGGAAAAATATGTATATCTTCTCTCAAATATGTATTTATGAAATACTTTATGAATCGTATAAGCTTTGATGCATTAATTAAAAAGAAAAAAATACATAGGATATCTCTCATATGTATTTTTATGAAAAAATAAATACCTTTTCTCTCATAGATATTTTTATGTTTTGGCCTATGGTTTAGATTTTTGTATATTTGCTAGTTTTATAATAATACATATAAACTCAAAAGAATCCAAACTTGTATCATGATAGGGAAAAAAATGCACAGACCTTATCACTCACATGTCTTAATATGCATTAATTTTTGTAGTGCATTAAATTTTTGAAAGTTTTTCAGATAAATCGCCAAACGGTTAAAACACCCGTCCCGATGGAACTGCCGAAGTACAAC
>JABUQX010101803.1:0-35146 GCA_015478945.1 Trachelipus rathkii
AAAGCCAAGGAGGTTAGCGCACTTTTCTGTTGAATGAAAGTCCGCTTTGCTCGTCGAAGAGTATCGCCTGCAACGATTTCTAGCTGAATGAAAAATTAGCAAGAGTGATGGAGAGCGAGAATTTTTCACCCCCGATACACACTGTCTCTAGCATGAAATGGCCAGAGAACAAGCACGATCGAACCATGGATTATGAGGAGAGAAAGTTTTAGTTAAAGAAGGAATGGACCTGCTCATCCATCAACGATTACAGCTCCCTCCTATCTTTTAAATATTTATATCATGCCAGTATTCCTTACTGAGGTAGCCAAGTTTGCTATCAATCTGCAAACTTGGAATATCAGACCAAAAGACTTATGATAACTATTTTAATATATAATACTGAGGAAGCAGCCACTTTGACCAAAGAAATATTACTGGCCACAAGACATGGTCTCCTCATGTTCCATTAATAAATCTTTTCATTTTCATTATTATTATTATTATTATTATTATTCTTATGAAGAATAAGGAATCAAATTTTCATCGCTTAAAAAAATTTCGGGGGTTGAACCCCTCTGACCCCGTACGCCCTTGTGTATATATATATATATATATAATATAATATATATAATAATTATATATATATATAATATATATATATATATATATATATATATATATATATATATATCTATATATATATATATATATATATATTATATAGATAATTCGATATTATTTAGGGATGTACCAATACCAGAAAAGAGGCTGATACCGAGATACTCTATTTTTTTAGGTGCTGATCCTGATACTTAATAATATATATATAAATACACAAAAATAAAGATAGAACAATTGGTGTAACTGCTAGGCACTCAAGATTTCTGCTTCATAATCCATTTCTCAAGCTTCGGTTATATTTCAACATTTTGTGTTCAGTGCTAGGCAACTCAAGATTGCATTACCTGTACAACCGTACTTTGAAGGCCATTTATATTTCCATATTGCGAGATGCCCAGTAAAGTTTTTGTAACATTGAATGAATTTTAGCTTCTTTATAGAATAAAAAATTTAAAATATAATATTAAAACTTTTTTTATGTTTGTGTTTAATCAAAATAAAAAGCGGTTTTAAAAATTAAAGATACTTAACTCTGAGTTATTTCTGGATTAAAGTTTTTAACATGAATAGAATTTACAAGAAGATTCTGTAACAGCTAAACATAAAAAAGAATAAAAATAAATGAAAGAAGAGACCTCAATTAATCAGCTGAAAAGATAAAATAAAAAAAACCTAATTCTATAATGAAACGTAATAATTACTCCTTTTAAGATAGAAGATAGATATCATTCAATACACAAATTGTCAAAAATTCTCAAATTATTATGCAAAAACATTCGTTTCACTGAGGTATCTGGGCGAGAGCCTCTGTTCCCTTTTTGGGCGTTTACATCCTTACCTACACTATAAATACGCTCGCGTTCGACTGAATGAAGGAGGTGCTGATATTATTTGCCTGCAAGCACTGATAAAAATGAAACCTTGGCCCATTTCAATGCCACCACATGAAAGGATCCTCTTCTGTAGGAGCATCTCCATGTTTTCGTGAGCCTCATCCCACCTTCACCAATTACAAAAATCGTTTCATCTTTGTCACTTGATTAAATATAATGTAAAGTTATTTAAGATATAAACCTTTATCTGCAATTTCAACAATATGTCCATCCAATGCAATTTTGGCCATAAAGTTATCTAAGTCTAACACTCCTTGAACACTGTTGGAAGGTTTATTTGCTGAAAAAGCCACCATCGTCACACTAACAGTGCTGTTGCCAGGGGTTGCAGATAGCGCGGCTTCCACTTCTGTGAATCGTTTTTTTTTTTTGTGTCAAGCGCACCAAGCCCCTACGGTTAGCCTAATTTAAAGTTCATTCTAGAAGTGTAATGAAGCTAGCTAATGGAATTCCGTATTAGAACTTTTATTTTTTTTTTACAGTTGTCACCCACCGCCACGGGCAGAGCCTATTCAGGGAGGGGTGTTGAACGCCTCAAAAAATTCATCTAACGGCAAATTAACTCAAGATGAGTTCAAGGAGCATGGCTTTAAGTGAGGGAGATATACGGAAAGAAAAACAGATGATGGTAAAGAATTACAAACAACCAATATGGTGGAAACGAGAAACGACAACGCAGCGACTAGTCTGGAAGTTAACTAATAGCAACACACAACAATGTGCCGTGCACAGCACCCCTTGTGCTACGAGGGCGTTCGTAAAGGTGGTGGTAAACGCGAGTGGAAATTTCCTCTAGCACTTGCCGCTACAGTAAACCTATAGGAAAGGGATAGCACCAACATTGCCCGCCGCAATATTGAGGGCAAGTGGACTAGAAAGTACAGGAACAGTTTAATAAGTCTTTTTGGCCTTTGACTTGAGCCCTAATCCAAAAGCCGGGTGAAACCAGAGCCCATCCCGATATGAGAGCAAGTACTCTATAACAAGGGTGGCATGAGACTTGTAAAGCTTGGAGTTAAAACTGAGAAAGAGAAAAAAAAGTCTTCTGCAGTCTATAACAGCAAACTCTCATTTCTTTGAAGGCCGTCCCTAGCAACCATTTTTGATTAAGGTTTTTCAAAAATACATTTTTTGTTTTTTAATCGGCCAAGGATGTTTATATGTCAACAGAAGAGACGAGAGAACCGTTCAAAAGAGATAGGAAAGTAGCTGTCTTAGAGAGGGAATTGGGGAAAGTTTAAAATTAAGAAGATATATCGTTGTGGTTCAGATTTACCAAATAGGAGGCGAAGGTGGTGTATTATCGAGACTAGTGGTGAAACATGGTCAAGTGTGTCAAGAATCGTTGGGACGATCCGGAAATGTGTGCGTTCTTTAATTAGTTGCTTCAGATTGTTGAGAATACTGAATATTCAGCCCTAACTCCCACCTTAAATCAGTAAATGTAGAGGAACCCAACAATTCAATGTTGGTGTACAATTGAAATCCCCTAAAATAGAGGATCTCAGTATTTGATTGAGTAGATATATCAGTCTAAGTAGTAAGGTATTCAAACAAAAGCATGAAAATCTGTTCTGTAGGAGAACAGTATCAAAGCACAAAAGATTATTGTAGTAGAAGAGAAAGATTTTAAGCCACAGAACAGAGTTATGAGATCGCAGATTATCGAGAAGGTGTTTATGAGGAGTGGTTTATATTACATATGGGCACATACTTCACCCTTTAGAAGGAACATTATGAAATGAGTTATAGTGTGGATATATTAAACGAGTGTGAAGGATGAATTTTCTTATCCATCTGGTCCAGCAAGAGCATAAAATTAGGGTTGGAGTTAGAGAAGTATTCCATGGATGCAGCGTTAGAGTGCAAGCCATTGATGTTGGTATAGTCAAAAGAAAGCCACATCTGTGCAAATCCGCTATCATACACACACACACAAAAAAAAACCAGACAGAAAACAAATGGAAAATACCAAACGAGAAAGAGGAAAAATTATTTGTACGCTAAAACTAAATTTAAAATCCTGAAATTTTAAACGTAAAACCCTATTTACAGCAAAATATCTAAAATATGAAATCCAGAAAGTTAAAAACACTCACGCACTCACACGCTCTCACGAAATTACGTAAAAAAAAAAAAGAAAAAAAATCATATTGATCAACTAAAAAAAGTAGAAGATAATCTATAAATTATAATAATGGCTGTCCAAATAGGTAAATGTTACGCTAAAGCCCAAGTGGAGAAACCGCTAAAAATCTAAGTTAAAAAGGGAATCGAGGGGGAAAAAACAACCTAGTAGTACTAGCTTATCTATATCGAACCTAGATTTATTATTGAATCTAAACGTTTCTTCATAATTTTCATCCAAAAGTAAGAAGTATCGGATAGTATCAGCCAACATTAACTGATATCCTGATACCCCCACAATGGCCAATTAAACCGGTACATACTCCCTATATATAATAAAATATATTATATATATATATAATTATATATATATATATATATATATATATATATATATATATTATTTATATATATAATATATATATATATATATTCTATTTTCAGTTATATTCATAATTATAAACTGCTATAACAAATAATAGGACAATAATTATTATAACAAAAGTATTATATGCTGTCAAGTTCTTTATAATGCCATGTCAGGGTAAAAATAGCCCTAACCTATTTTTTTATATGTGTGGAGAACTTACATTTAAGACGCAACAATGTAGCTGTCCCATTAGTTAGAAAGGCTATGAATTGTACTTTGGAGTAAAGTTGGGGACAGGATACGTCCTGGGCTCCCCATGTATTGCTGCAATTCATGTTAGAGGAATCTTCAAACTGGTTAAAAGAAAACGTAGCCACATATGAAATTTGCTGTACCTAAATTTGGTGTGAACCAGACAAATCAGTAACGGATTTGTACTCTTCTGTTGACAAATTTGCAAGGGGCTTCTCTTCACAAAAATCCAAACAATTTATAATCCAGTATCCAAACCTACACACTGCAATGGGTCCAGTTCCTCATTCATGATCTTCCTATACCTACACCTCCTGATGAATTTACTGTTTGACTGCAGAGGAATACCCCTCTGATCCATGACACAAGGTAATCAAGACCCTGACTTTGAAGCCAATCAACATCTATGATATGTTCACTATCATGAAATCACACAGGAGGCACGTTAACAACTTGTACGAGATTCTAAGCCTCAGCAAACACTCCAGATTGGTTGGTTTCTAGGCTCAAAAGGGCTGGAATCTATTAGAGAAGGTGTAAACATTAGCATTTAGAGGCAGACATAAATAGTTTTGCAACTATTTTGTGGAAAGATGAGCAATGTAATTGGGCCTGTGATGTAAATGGCCTATTTGGACAGGCATTGGGACATGAGCACAAACCAGCAGAGTGGCGCCTGTTTACTTTATCGATTCTTCCAAACGTAGTCTCAAGGCAAGCTACTCCATATAGGTAATGTTTTGTCCGTCTGTTCCTGTAGCATATTTCTAAACAAAACAAAGGAAACATACAAGTTGATCTGAGTTCCCTATACCTTAACTTAATTGAGTACACACATTTAAATGGCACATTTGTGGGGACCGTAAGGTCACTGGACTATGAACAGGCAAATGCAAAACAGGGATAAAACACAAATTCTGCTGCTTTCTCTGCGAATGGGATAGCCACGACAGAAAAAAATCACTACATTTGGAAAAAGTGGCTTCAAAGACATGATTTCAATCCTGGGACCAAAAACATATCACATGAACCACTTGTGAATCCGCATTAAACTTGGATTGATGAAAATATTTGTTAAAGCTCTTGACAAAGAAGGTTTAACATTCTTGCGTCTCAGGAACAAATTCACAAATTTAAGTGAGGCAAAGATAAAAGAAGGGGGTTTTATTGGCACCCAAATTAAAGCAGTCTTCCGAGATGTAGAGTTTGAAAGGAAAGTGTCAGGAGGACAAAAAGAGGCCTGGCTGGCATTCAAATCAGTGTGCTCAGGTGAAATGAGAAAGCTGCAAACTATGAATATCTTGTACGTCACATGGTGGATTGCTTTCGTGATATAGATTGCAATATGTCTTTAAAACTACACTTTATGGACTCCCATCTGGACTTCTTTGACCCCAACCTTGGTGCAATTAGTGATGATCAAGGTGAAAGGTTTCACCATGACATCTCTGTTATAAAAGCGTTTCAGTGGGCGATGGAATGAAAGTATGCTTGCTGAATATTGCTGGTCTCTTATCAGGGACAAACCAACAGATGCCAACAAGAGGAAACGACCAAAAAAAATTCCTTTAGTGTGTGCTTGCTATAATAATCAAGACACTGTTACAATTCAATGTAACCAATATATATAAATATGAGGAGTGAGTCTACAAAAAAAAAATGATACGTGATGGAGCTTTTTGGTTTTCATAAATGTAACAAGCACCTTTTGTTAATACAGAATCACATATTTTCATGTAAAGGGCAGAAAAAATTTAAAATTTGTTGTGTAGTGTAATAAATCTAGTTTCGATATATAAAAGGTTCTAAAAAGGAATTCCTTAAGCTTGCTGAAACTCCACAAGAATGACATCTCCGATGGTGAACCACTTCTAGAATGCATTTAAATAGCATAACCGAGGAGCTTGCTCGCGTGACAAAAAAAAAAAGATTCACAGAAGTGGAAGCCGCCTTTTCAGCAACCCCTGGAACAGCACTGATAGTGAAGATGGTGGCTTATCAGCAAACAAACCTACTTAAGATGTAGAGGATTTGGATGTTAGACTTTGATAAGTTCATAGCCGAAATTGCATTGACATCTCATTCACCTTCAAAGGAATCACACCAAGGAACCTCATCAAAAAAACTGAAGAGACAGTCATCAAGGAACAAAGATATTTCAAATTTGCAATCTGTGAAAGAGGAGATGAAGCTCTACAAAAACATGGAGATGCTGCCTACAGAAAAGAATCCTTTCATGTGGTGGCATGAAAATGGGCCAAGGTTTCCATATTATCAGCACTTGCAAGAAAATATTTATCAGTCCCTACCTCATCAGTCGAGAGCGAGCTCGTATTTTAGTGCAGGTGGAATGTAACACCCAAAAAAGGAACAGGCTCTCGCCAAATATTTAGTGTGAAAAGCTTAATGTTTTTGGCATCACAATTTGAAAGAATTTTGAATTTGAGTATTGATTGATATCTATCTTTATCTTAAAGGAGTATATTAATTATATGTCATGTTTGAATAATAACGTTTTTTTATTTTGTCTTTTTAGCTGATTAATTGAGGTCTCTTCTTTCATTATTTTTATTCTTTATATTGCAGCTAGTCTTGTAAATTGTAATCATGTTAAAACATAAAAAGCTAGTACCATAAGCTTTGTTTAATATTACTGGAAAATGAAATGGAATATTTTTTGAATAAACACAAACAAAAAAGTTGTTAATATTATATTTGCATTTATTATTCCTTAAAGATACTATTTTAATTTATAAATTAAATATACTTGGGCACAACCAAATTTGAAATATATGACTAAGTATTGGTTGTACAGGGAATGCAATCCTGAGTTGCCTAGCAGTAAAACACAAATGTTCCATCTATACTGTGTATTTATTAATTAATAAAGTATCAGTATCGGCCACCATAAAAAAATAAAGGATCAGTATCAGTATTGGCCTCTTTTCTGGTATCGATACATTCCTAATATATATATATATATATATAACTTTTTTAAAAATTATTTACATTTTTTTATATTTATTTATATAAATTTTATCTATAAAATTGATTAATTAATAATCAGAAAAAATTATTGATTATCAATTTTTTTAACGAGATCAACTTAAGAAAATATAAGAAAAAAATATAAAGAAAAAAATAGTAGTAATTTACAATAAGGGCTCCCAAACCAGATTTTATAGAAATCATATGCAAAACTCTATATATATATATATATAAATTATTAATATATATAACGATATATATATATATATATATATATATATACATATATATATATATATAATATATAATATATATATATATATATATATAAAAAAAAAAAAATAGTAATGAATAAAAATAAATTAGTCTCTCTTTAGGGAAAAAAGTTACCTCTCAAAGTTTGAAATTTTCCCCATATGGTTTTTATAAAAAAAAAATGAATAGGCCTCAAGATCAGTTTAAGACCATCCTAGATCAGGCTATAATAAGACTTAAGTATATACAGTATACTTAATAAAACATATAACCTGAACTAGTAACTTCCTAAACTGAGACCTAACTTAGATAGATCGATGATGATGTAGATCTAACCTAGATGGAGTTCTGGTAACCATGGTTAGGCAATTATTACTTTTACCATCTTCCCTTGTGCCTATTTTGTAAATTACGAAAAAAGAAATTTTTTTTTTTTTATAAGTCTACGAGATTTTTTAAAACTGAGAGGCTATAACTTTTATTCCTAAAAAGACTGATCATTCATTTCTTTTTTATTCTTCATTATTTTTTTAGAGGGCTCTTATTGTAAACAATTACCAAAGCACCAATTATGTTATCCCTATAAAAATATCAAAATTAATGGTTTAAAATTTTTGGAATATTTTTTAAAATTTATGGTAGCTATTGTATTAATACTATAAACTTTTAATTTACAAAAATGGCAAAAAAAAAATTCTTTTACATTTTTTTTTTAGCGATTCACTTAAATTTTAAATCTAAATCTTCAATAAAAATATAAAAAATAAAGCTACTAAAATCATCACTTTTAGGCTTTAATTCGTTCGTGTAGGGACAGAATTACTATCAAAATGTTTCAACTTATTGACACATTGATATTATATTTTTTTAACGATTATCAATGATTTTATATTAAAAAATTGTATGTAATTTAACCCTTTGAGTGCCGTGATCGACTGGAGTCGACAGAATTTTTTTATGTCTCAAGTGCCGAAATCGACTTTTGTTCAGTCGTTATAAAAATTGTTTCTTGGATGCCAAAATGTACTCGAGTTACTTTCAGACCGAAAAAGTTGCTATATGCCTATTTTTTATTTTTTTAATTATTTATTGCATTATTGGCCTCCCGCTTGTTATTGCTTCAGTTCCGCAAGTGTTATATGGAGTGAGATTTGCTGAAATTTCTCTTCATTATAAAAATAATATATAGTATTATATATATATATATATATATAATATAATTATAATATATATATAATATTATATATATATATAAAAAAAGGCTGGCTGTTTCTTTTTGACTTGGCGTCATAGTTCTAACTGCTCATAGCCTTTTCGTGCATGTAAATGCCTTACACCCAAGTCTTATGAAAAAAGAGGCGGATGAATAATACTATATATATTATATAATTTGCCCGTAGTATATATATATTATATAATATATATATAATATTATATATATATAATATATATATTAATATATATAATATAATATATATAATTTTACTAAAATAACTTTGAAAAATTGATATTATTTTACCTATCCTATTGCATATTTTTATTATCTACTAGAGGATTTTTATTTTTTTTATTAAATATTAAAGTATACTGAATCGAAACATAATTAAAGATATCCCAAATAATTGAAAAAGAAAAAATTCAGTTAATGTTTCAGAACTGCATTATTTCGGGAACCAACGTTTCCCGACCCCTCGGCACTCAAAGGGTTAAAAAAATATTGCAAAATAATTTTATTACATATAAAAAAATAATTTAATATATATATATATATATATATATATATATATATATTATATATATATATATATATATATATATATATATATATTCTAATTTTATGTCAATATTGAAAAATTTAGGTTTGGTTTTGTTGCACTATATCAAAGATCCATATAGATTAAATTGAAATCTACCGCTTCTAGATCAGTTTAGGACCCTCTGGTTCTGGTCACAATAAGATTAGTTAAGTAGCCTAAATACAGATTTAATGTGTATATACTTAATAAAACTTATTATACCTGAACTAGTAGTTTCGTAAACCGAGGCCTAACCTATATAGCTACATAATTTATTTTTATTTATTTTTTCGGAGTAGCCTATTATTGAAATTTTTTTTTATTTAATTGTAATAAAAAAATATTTAACCATTTTTTATTCTTTATTTAATCAACTACGTTTGAAATATTACATTTATTCAGTGATAATTAAAAAAAAAAATTTCAAAATAAATTTTTTATAATTGATATATATATAATGGAAAAAATAGGAAAAATACATTGATAGTACTATCCCTAAAAAAAAATTAAATTTTGCATTTTTTTTTTCAGAGCTTTATTTTTTAATTTTTTAATTTAAAATAGGCCCTTATACGCTAATCGCTAAAAAAACTTTAGAATTTTTTGACACCATTTTTGAAAACTAAAAGTTTACATTTTAATACAATAGTTGCTTAATACTTTTTCTCACATTAGCTACCTAATTACCAAGTATAATATATATATATATATATATACATTATTATATATAATATATATATATATATATAACTATTATAATAATATATATATATAAAAGGTACATCAATCTTTAAAAAATAATTTTGATACCATTTTTATAAATTAAATGTTTGTTTTAATGCAGTTGTAGATTTAGATAGTGGAACTCTATAATTACCAAAAAGCCTTTATAAAATCTTGCCAAGGATAAGCCACAATGCATTTAGAAATTAACCCAAGCAGTCATTTTTCCTATGACAAAAATATTTTGTTTGAACTTTCCACTTAAATTTTTTCTCGTTTGAATGGTAAGTTGACAAACCTAGTCTACCATAAAACATTTGACAAAATGAAACTATGCTATATTGATTCTTGTAGTAAACCATACAATGTTTGATTTTCAAGAAAAGTTATTGAAGAAAAAAATTGCTCTCTACCAAATTAAACAAAACAGAATTCAAAATGTGTCACATTTAAAGCCTAATAGGCTTATTATCCAACAAAACTTACCATAATGAATTATTTAATCCTTCAATACTGAAGAAAACAAAGCGACCCCAAAGTTAGACTTAAACTAACTCCTAAGGTCAGGCTAAACTTAGAATTATTTTAATATTATTAAATGCTAGGGCTTTGTTTTTACTGTTTCAAAACATACAAAGTTAGGCTAGCCCAGTTAATTTTGCCCAGGCCTTAACATTAATCAACTTATAAATTTTCAAAATGCACATATTTAACTTGAAATAATGCTTCCAATATCATAACAAGTGACTAGTCTATTATTAATAATTACATTATACACTCGTTTCAATTGATAACAAAAATTTAATAGCCGCTATTAAGGTAATCATTGAACGGATGGGCACAAAAAGGCCTAACTAGCAATCAAGGCTGTTTTTGATGCATTCCAAGCAGGGCGGCTAGTGTCAGGAAAAATATTTTTTCAGAATTGCCAATCTCATAGTATATGATATGATTATTAATTCTAAAAGCCAAAGTTTAAAGAAGAGAGTTTCTTTACTAACTTAAAATAAATAAGTAACAAATACAAAAGCAAAAATTTTTGATGATCATATATCCTATTTCAAAAAGAGTGATTTTTTTTTTTATATATTTCATTTGTTTAACTCTGCACATAGTGCTAAAAATTTTTAATGAAGTAATATTTACTAATAAAAAAAAATGGAACGCCAACAACGATCAACGTTATATTTGAAACCAGGGTTGGGTTGGGGATTTTTTTTAAATTTTTTTATATCTAAATCGATTTCTGATCTTTTTTATTTTCTATTTTTTTTTATTTTTATTAATTTTTTTTTTCTTATTTTTTTTAGGCACAAATTGCTTTTCAACTATTATTTTTTTATATAAATTAGTATTTAATCCTAATTATTACCTAATTAATAAAAAGTTTAGTAAATATAGCTATTATTTAGTTTAATAAAGTTATTTAAAATATATATTTATATACTATATAATTTCTGAGTGCTCTAATTTTATTTATTTCTTTATTAAAAGTGATTTGAAACTATATTGACGAATTTACTTATTAGTTATTATACAAACGAAATATACTTTTCATTAATTAGATGTATAAATAGGAATTAATTGTAATTTAGGGAATTACATTAAAAAGTTATATGAAAAATCGAATATATATATATATATAATATATAATATATATAATATTGGCAAATATATATATACTTATATAGTATATAAATAATATTATATATATTAGTACATATATATATAATAATAAATATATATATATATATATATATATTATATATATATATATATATATATATATATATTATATATATATTATATATATATATATATATATAATATATATATATATATATATATATATATATATATATATATATATATATATATACAAATTGTATGAAATATTTGGGAATATATTAATTATTATATATTATATATATATATATATATATAATAATTAGAAAATATTTTTATTCTGTATTAAACACCTTACTATGTTGCTATTAACTATTTTAAATTGAACTTGGGGTTTTTTAAAATGCTTTCAAGATTTTAGAATATTTCTTGTCTCTCTTCACTGTTTTGATGTTTTGGAGACTTTCTTGAAAAATATATTTTGTCAGGCAACACCAAAAGTTTGTTTTGAAACTTAAAAACGAGGCACTTGAAAATTGAGAGTCAATTGAATAAATCGTGAGTTGGTATAGCTCCGATCCTTTTGTAGCATTAAGCTATTTTAAACTATATTAAACTAGTATTTCATTTATATTATTTAACATTAGTTCTAGTTAGGCCTAAGTATATTTTTTGCCTTATTAAAGATAGAGGAATTGTTCAGAGAAAACTTATGTTAAGGTCTCTTTTTTCCAAGCTGGTCCTAACCCTTTATATTCTGAATTAGCAGGACTAGCAGTTAGGTCTATTCTATCTTTTCTGTTTTTTATTCTAACACTTCTCTAGCCTCTAAATCCTTATACCTTACTTTAAGTTTGAACAGAGTACTCCACGGATGGCATGCTATATGTAGGCAAAACTAGTTACTATCAACTACCTTTATTTTACTAAAATTAAGCCTCAATAAAAGGCTTCCCTCCAAGTTAAAATTCTTGGAAACCAAAACTTTAAAGCTAATTTGAATTTAAAATTTAATGGTGAGTTATAATTGTTTTTGTTGAAAATTTACTAGTTAGGCTAGACTTCCTCATATTTGGGTAGAGCAGTTCACTCAACTGCTGTGATTGCATATTTCAGAATTTACTTCATGGTAAATTCTCAATAACTTTCCAAGAATTTTAAAGAGGACGTCTATCTTAATTATTCTTATTAGCTCATGCTATTTAATTATTACTCACTTATAACTCACCTTATATATAGCTTTTGAATTTCCTTGATACTTGGAGTACGTTGCCTATACTTTGAGTAAAATTATAACGTAGTTGTTTTTTGAGAAATATTAAATTCACTTAGTCATTGTTTTTATACTATCACTATGGCTGATATGGAAGAATGCCAGTTACTTAATAATCTTCACATTGTAGAACGAGACGATTTAAAAAGAAGGATGGAGGCAATTATAGCTAGATTAAGAACTAGCGGTAGTCCCTCTTTTATTAAAGATAAAATATCTGAATTAAAAGGTTATTTAAAGTCTTTGGAGAAGACAGATAAAAGTATTTTGTCAAATATACTTAAATTTAAAAGTCTTAATGAATTTTATGTAAGTGAGCGTAACAGTATGTTTGATTATAAATTAGATTTAGAAGAACAGATTGCCACTTTATCTGACAACTATTGCTAGTGAAGACTCTGAAACACCTTTTTCTAACTCTACTGTAGGCCCTAATTCTAATGTATCTGATAGAACTGTCTCTAGTTTGAACCTTTTTAGGAGTGCAAAAGAGCCTCCAATTCAGATAGGGAAGTTTGAGGGTGATGAAGCAGATAAGTTAGCATTCTCCCGTTTTTTGTCTAAGTTTAAAGCTGTAATTGACGGCAACCCGGTTTATACAAATGAGGAGAAGCTTATACATTTGATAAGCAATCTGGGAGATGTGGCCTATGAAATGATTAAACATTTGAGTCCTGAAGGCTCTAATTACACCATAGCTTTAGATATACTGAAGAATGAATTTCTTGACAGAGATTTCATAGTAGAAAAAATAATTGTTAGGCTATTAGATATTTCTCCTCCTTCTGAAGATAATTTAGCTGAGGTGAAATCTTTTCTTAATGAGGTTAAGGCTTTAGCTTATGACCTTAAGTCTTATGGTTTAGATTTCCTTGCTCCTGATACTGCAGGTTTTAAAATGATTAGTTCGCTCGTAGTTAATAAATTACCTCCCAGGTTTGTCAATTTATTAATCGATAAAACTCTAACAAATTACCCTAGTATTAATGACGTGTTTGAGAATTCGTCTACCTTAATGAAACGCTTAGAACTGATGCAGAGGTCACAAGCTAAGCATGAAAGTAATAGCTTTAGGAATAATAAATTTGGCAGACACAAGAGTAATTATTATAACCCTAATAATAATAATGGCCTTAAATATAATAAATTTAACAATAATAAGCATGCTAGTGGTGGTCAAAACAAGGGCCATAGTAATAATGAAAAGAACACCACCCCCAATGGTTCTAAAGGTACCCTTGAAAACTTTAAGACTACCCAAAAGTCTGCCAAATCTAATGTTCCTTTTAGAAGCAAAGCAGCTAATTCAGCTTTCCCGTGTAAATTTTGCAGCATGGCAGGTCATAGCATGAATAAATGTCCATCTTACACAAACATTGAATCTAGGCTAGAACGCTGTGACCAGCTGCATATTTGTAAGTTTTGCTCGAGTGCCAAGCATGCTACTGAAGAATGTCCGGGTAATCAAGGGGGCTTTTTAGATTACGCTTGCATGTATTGTAAACTTTTTACTCATATTTCTGCTTTATGTAAAAAGGGGCATTCTAATAATTCTAGCAGTCAAACTATGTCCTATCTTTGCATTAATTTTAATAAGGGTGAACAAAACTATCTCCTCCCATTTATAGAAATCACTTTGCACCAAGGGGGTAAACAATGCCGTTTGTTAGCTCTTTTAGACTCTGGGTCGGAACGAAGTTATGTTAGTTCTAAGATTGCAGGGCAGCTATTAGACTTGAAAACTTTGTATAGTATTAGCTATGACATACATAGTTTTATTTCATCGAAAGAAAAAACTTTCTTTCTTAGCTCTTTTGTTATTGATTTGCCTGGCAGAAACCAGTTTCCATTTGCTTTCCTCATTGATGAGTGCTTTGATATTAACTTTGAAGTACCTGGTTTAAAAATGGCTTTAGAGAATATAAATAAACTTGGGAACAGTGTAAGTTCTTTGAGTGATAGGCATGGTTGTGAGGATTTTGTAGAATTGCATGCTTTAATTTGTATAGATTTGTTACAATATTTGCCAACTTTTTCATTTGAGAGATGTATGAATGGAGCTTGTTTTAAGATGGGTCAGCATTATTGGTACCATTTGGTGATTTTAAAAATTATTTCTATACCTGACTCAATTGATAAACTGAATGTGCCTCTATAAAATTGGAGGCCCTTAGGTCTCACGAAAATCTTGCCCATTCCTCTCTTGTTAATCAGGTTTTAAAGTCCTTCCACCCCTACTTTAATCCATTGAAAAGTATTTGGGCAGTGTAGTAGAACACGTCTTGAATAATATATTTATTTAGCTCTTGAAAGCTTTGGTATTTTAGATGTTAAGAAGATATGGACTAAAAGCCGATATTTTGCAAAGTTTCTTCTGATTTAATCAAAAACGTTTTTAAGATATGTCCCTATTTTGTGAAACTCCAGGAAACCAATTGACCTTGGTGCTTCTAATCATGTGGTTGGCCCCGTAAAGTCCTTGAGAGTTTGTCCTCTTACAACTAAAATTTAAGATTTAATTTTGATGATTATGGCAAGTTTTTAGCCAACAGTTTTGACTGATGTAAATTATTGAAGAAGGTTGGATATAAACCCCTTCAGAATATGCAGAATTTATTTTCATATCCCCATCGGCCTGATCCTAAAGACTGAGGCTCAGGTTACGACCAAAATACGGCCAGTTTTCAATTGTTCTTTAAAAAACCAACCTTAAATTGCTTCTTGAATGAAGCTGGCTCCCAGGCGTTGACCTAATTCCTCACGTACCTTAGAACATTATAATACTGAATATTTAGATGTAATAAATATGTCATCCTTGCTGATAAAGCAGACCTTTCTTGCCATTAAATTACTTACTGAAGAGGATAGGAATAGTTTTGTTTTTTCTGGAAATGCAACAATTGTCCCTACCGATACACCACCTTGGTGTTTGGTTTCGTTAGCAGCCCTTTTTTCTCCATTTTTGTCATTGTCCACATGCCTCTAAATTTCCAGATGATTTATGCTCTAGACTGCTAGCAAGCAACTTTTATGTAGATAATTTCCTTTATAGTAGCAATAATCATTTAGAATTAGAGTACATTTAAATAAAGAAGCATGTGTGAGAATGGATGAAGCTTCCTTTAAACTTAAAAGTTGGAATTCTAACTTGCCAAAGTTGAATTCTATGTTTGAAGCGGATGGCAGATTTGCTGCGCATGGTTGCCCGGAAGAGAAAGTTTTAGGTTATAGATATCATTTGGAAAATGATAGCCTAAGTGTGGCGAAAGTTGATATTAACCTAGAGGCTAATACTAAAAGGCAAATTTTGTCAGCAATTTCCTCTGTTTTTGACCCTTTGGGGTTAATCTTACCTTTAACAGTTAGTGGTAAGATATTGATGAGGGACATATGGGGTTTGAGTCCTAAAGTAGATTGGGATACTGTCCTAGATCCTAAAATTATAACTGAGTGGAAAAGGGTTGCTTTTTCTCTTAATAAGGCTTCTGAATTATCTTTTAGGAGAATGGTCCTTGATAAGGACAAGGTTTATGGTTTGCATGTATTTTGTGACAGCTCAAAAACATCTTATGGATTTATTGTGTATGCATGCTGTGATAACATTTCTGAATTAGTCTTTTCTAAGGCTAAAATGGCCCCTTTGAAGGAGTTGAGCATCCCTTGCCTTGAACTTATGGCTGTTGTGCTTGCATTTAAGTGTTTGCCCAGCATTTTGTCTTCCTTTGAAGATATTAATTTTAAATTTTTAAATTTAGTTGTAGATGCCCAGGTAGTGCTTTCCTGGCTGTTAACAAATAACCCTAAATGTAAATCAAAATTGGTTAAAAATAGGCTTAAAGACATTGAACTTGCCAAAAATGAAATACTTTCTGAATTTAATTTGCCTATATATTTCAGGTATACTGATACCAACAGCAATCCTGCTGATTTATTGACCAAAGGTGTATCATTTAAAAAATTTATTGAAATTAAAAAATTCTGGGTGAATGGACCTCCATTCTTGTCTAATGATTTTGAAAATTGGCCTACACATGAGCTGTTGAGCATTCCCCCTGAGTGTAAACTTAAGTCCTTTGTACATTGTACTGTCACTAATGCTGTTGATGATGTCTTAGACATTGAAAGGTTTTCACAGTTTGATAAGTTGATTAGGATAACTACTTATCTGTTTAAATTTAGGTATATTAAAGTGGTGGAGGCTGATCCCGCCAAATGTGCGGTACTTTACTGGATTAGGCGTATGCAACTTGCATGTTTTGGAAAAGAAATTAGTTTTCTCAAAGCTAATGATGATTCTCAGCATATTCCCTCTCTTGTTAAAAACCTAGATCTATTTTTGGACGATGATGAAATTCTCCGTTCCCATGGGAGGATTTCTAAGTCTCTTCATTTTAGTTTTGATATTTGTAATCCCATTTTACTGGGCAAAGTACACCACTTCACCAGATTGATTATTTTGAATGCTCATTCTCAAGTTCAGCATCTTGGGGTGCAAACTACTTTAAACTATGTTAGAAATAAAGGGTTCTGGATCCCTCAAGCCAGACAAGCTGTTAAAAATACCTTGTCTTCATGTTTCTTATGTAAGAAATATAATGCTCTCTGCTTCAATTATCCCAAACTTACCAACTTGCCAAAAAACCAACTAACTTTGATCAAACCTTTCCATCATGTGGGAGTTGATTTCACAGGTCATGTTTCTGTTAAGAGCACAGAAAGTAAGGAGGATTACAAAATGTATATTTTACTTTTTACTTGTTTGAGCATTAGGGCCTTACACCTGGAGCTTGTTCCGGACATGTCTACAGAGAACTTTCTACTTGCCTTTCAAAGGTTCTGCAATAGGTACACTATTCCTTCTCACCTGTACTCTGATAACGCTCGAGCATTTGGAAAATCAGGAGATATCCTGAGTAATGTATTTTATTCCCAAGAATTTTGTGATCACCTAACTAGGTGTCACATTAAGCATATTAAAATTCCTCTTTATGCTGCGTTTATTCTAATAACTTTCAAAGTAATTTATTAGGACTGTTAAAAAATGTTTATATAAAACTGTGCAAACTAAAAAGCTTTCTTATTTTGAACTACTGACCACTTTATCCTCTGTTCAAGACGCTATAAATTCCAGACCTCTCACTTATAGGTCTTCTGAAAATGATTTAAATATCATTACTCCCAATTCCTTTCTGAAAATGCACTCTAATTCGGCTCTTGTCTTTAGAGACTTGGAAGATCCATGGAGAGAGATGGACAGGGATGTTGTACTTAAATGTCTGGATCAGCAACTTATAACCTTTGAAGAATTCAAAAGACTATGGTACGAAGAGTATTTGTTAAGTCTCAGAGAGCATAGTAGAAACTTGTATCAGAGTCCTTGGACTAATCGTATAAAGTGTGGTGATGTTGTACTTATAAAACTGCCTAACAAACCAAGACCCTTCTGGATGTTGGGAAGGGTCATAGAAGTGGTTATAGGCCATGATAAAATTATTAGGTCAGTAAAAATTAAACAAAGCAATGGTAAAACTGTTCATCATCCTATTTGCAACCTGTATCCAATGGAATTGTCTATAACCCACTTTCTTTCACTCTGATTTGCCCCAGAGTGGGTTATTGACAATTCCATTGGATACAGGTTGCAAATAGGATGATGAACAGTTTTACCATTGCTTTGTTTAATTTTTACTGACCTAATAATTTTATCATGGCCTATAACCACTTCTATGACCCTTCCCAACATCCAGAAGGGTCTTGGTTTGTTAGGCAGTTTTATAAGTACAACATCACCACACTTTATACGATTAGTCCAAGGACTCTGATACAAGTTTCTACTATGCTCTCTGAGACTTAACAAATACTCTTCGTACCATAGTCTTTTGAATTCTTCAAAGGTTATAAGTTGCTGATCCAGACATTTAAGTACAACATCCCTGTCCATCTCTCTCCATGGATCTTCCAAGTCTCTAAAGACAAGAGCCGAATTAGAGTGCATTTTCAGAAAGGAATTGGGAGTAATGATATTTAAATCATTTTCAGAAGACCTATAAGTGAGAGGTCTGGAATTTATAGCGTCTTGAACAGAGGATAAAGTGGTCAGTAGTTCAAAATAAGAAAGCTTTTTAGTTTGCACAGTTTTATATAAACATTTTTTAACAGTCCTAATAAGCCTTTCCCAAGCTGCTCCAATAAACGCAGCATAAAGAGGAATTTTAATATGCTTAATGTGACACCTAGTTAGGTGATCACAAAATTCTTGGGAATAAAATACATTACTCAGGATATCTCCTGATTTTCCAAATGCTCGAGCGTTATCAGAGTACAGGTGAGAAGGAATAGTGTACCTATTGCAGAACCTTTGAAAGGCAAGTAGAAAGTTCTCTGTAGACATGTCAGGAACAAGCTCCAGGTGTAAGGCCCTAATGCTCAAACAAGTAAAAAGTAAAATATACATTTTGTAATCCTCCTTACTTTCTGTGCTCTTAACAGAAACATGACCTGTGAAATCAACTCCCACATGATGGAAAGGTTTGATCAAAGTTAGTTGGTTTTTTGGCAAGTTGGTAAGTTTGGGATAATTGAAGCAGAGAGCATTATATTTCTTACATAAGAAACATGAAGACAAGGTATTTTTAACAGCTTGTCTGGCTTGAGGGATCCAGAACCCTTTATTTCTAACATAGTTTAAAGTAGTTTGCACCCCAAGATGCTGAACTTGAGAATGAGCATTCAAAATAATCAATCTGGTGAAGTGGTGTACTTTGCCCAGTAAAATGGGATTACAAATATCAAAACTAAAATGAAGAGACTTAGAAATCCTCCCATGGGAACGGAGAATTTCATCATCGTCCAAAAATAGATCTAGGTTTTTAACAAGAGAGGGAATATGCTGAGAATCATCATTAGCTTTGAGAAAACTAATTTCTTTTCCAAAACATGCAAGTTGCATACGCCTAATCCAGTAAAGTACCGCACATTTGGCGGGATCAGCCTCCACCACTTTAATATACCTAAATTTAAACAAATAAGTAGTTATCCTAATCAACTTATCAAACTGTGAAAACCTTTCAATGTCTAAGACATCATCAACAGCATTAGTGACAGTACAATGTACAAAGGACTTAAGTTTACACTCAGGGGGAATGCTCAACAGCTCATGTGTAGGCCAATTTTTAAAATCATTAGACAAGAATGGAGGTCCATTCACCCAGAATTTTTTAATTTCAACAAATTTTTTAAATGATACACCTTTGGTCAATAAATCAGCAGGATTGCTGTTGGTATCAGTATACCTGAAATATATAGGCAAATTAAATTCAGAAAGTATTTCATTTTTGGCAAGTTCAATGTCTTTAAGCCTATTTTTAACCAGTTTTGATTTACACTTAGGGTTATTTGTTAACAGCCAGGAAAGCACTACCTGGGCATCTACAACTAAATTTAAAAATTTAAAATTAATATCTTCAAAGGAAGACAAAATGCTGGGCAAACACTTAAATGCAAGCACAACAGCCATAAGTTCAAGGCAAGGGATGCTCAACTCCTTCAAAGGGGCCATTTTAGCCTTAGAAAAGACTAATTCAGAAATGTTATCACAGCATGCATATACTATAAATCCATAAGATGTTTTTGAACTGTCACAAAATACATGCAAACCATAAACCTTGTCCTTATCAAGGACCATTCTCCTAAAAGATAATTCAGAAGCCTTATTAAGAGAAAAAGCAACCCTTTTCCACTCAGTTATAATTTTAGGATCTAGGACAGTATCCCAATCTACTTTAGGACTCAAACCCCATATGTCCCTCATCAATATCTTACCACTAACTGTTAAAGGTAAGATTAACCCCAAAGGATCAAAAACAGAGGAAATTGCTGACAAAATTTGCCTTTTAGTATTAGCCTCTATGTTGAGGTCAACTTTCGCCACACTTAGGCTATCATTTTCCAAATGATATCTATAACCTAAGACTTTCTCTTCCGGGCAACCATGCGCAGCAAATCTGCCATCCGCTTCAAACATGGAATTTAACTTTGGCAAGTTAGAATTCCAACTTCTAAGTTTAAAGGAAGCTTCATCCATTCTCACACATGCTTCTTTATAAATGTACTCTAATTCTAAATGATTATTGCTAGTATAAAGGAAATTATCTACATAAAAGTTGCTTGCTAGCAGTCTAGAGCATAAATCATCTGGAAATTTAGAGGCATGGTGTTTCATGACAAAATGGAGAATAAAAGGGCTGCTAACAAAACCAAACACCAAGGTGGTGTAGCGGTAGGTGACAATTTTGCCATTTTCTTCCCAGAAAAAACAAAATCTATTCCTATCCTCTTCAGTAAGTAATTTAATAGCGAGAAAGGCCTGTTTTATATCAGCAAAAATGACATATTTATTACATCTAAATTTCAGTATTAAGTTTAGGAGTGAGGACATTAGGTCAATGCCTGGATAGGCAGCTTCATTCAAAGAAGGCAATTTAAGGTTGGTTTTTAAAGAGCAATTGAAAACTGGGCGTATTTTGGTCGTAACCTGAGCCTCAGTCTTTAGGACAGGCCGATGGGGAATGAAAATAAATTTTGCATATTCTGAAGGGTTTATATCCACCTTCTCAATAATACCATCAGTCAACTGTTGGCTAAAAACTTTGCCATAATCATCAAATAAATCTTTATAATGTAAATTAGAGACAACTCTATCAAGGACTTTACGGGCAACAATATGATTAGAAGGAACCAGGTCAATGGTTTCCTTCCAGGGGAGTTTCACAAAGTAGTGACTATCTTTAAAAACTATGTTTTTATTAAATTCTGAAACTTGCAAAATATCGGCTTTAGCCATATCTTCATTAACATCTAAAATACCAAGGCTTTCAAGAGTAAATATATTATCAAGACCGTGTTCTACTACACTGTCCTCAAAAATACTTGTCAATGGATTAAAGTATGAGGTGGAAGGACTTAAAACCTGATTAACAAGAGAGGAATGGGCAAGATTTTCGTGAGACGAAGGGCCTCCAATTTTATTAGAAGGCACATTCAGTTTATCAATTTGGTCAGGGTATAGGAAATTTTTAATATCACCAAATGGTACAATATGCTGACCCATCTTAAAACAAGCTCCATTCATACATCTCTCAAATGAAAAAGGTGGCAAATATTGTAACAAATCTATACCAATTAAAGCATGCAATTCTACAAAATCCTCACAACCATGCCTATCACTCAAAGAATTTACACTGTGCCCAAGTTTATTTATATTCTCTAAAGCCATTTTTAAACCAGGTATTTCAAACTTAATATCAAAGGACTCATCAATGAGCAAAGCAAAAGGAAACTGGTTTCTGCCAGGCAAATCAATAACAAAAGAGCTAAGAAAGAAAGTTTTTTCTTTCGATGAAATAAAACTATGTATGTCATAGCTAATGCTATACAAAGTTTTCAAGTCTAATAGCTGCCCTGCAATCTTAGAACTAACATAACTTCGTTCCGACCCAGAGTCTAAAAGAGCTAACAAACGGCATTGTTTACCCCCTTGGTGCAAAGTGATTTCTATAAATGGAGGAGATAGTTTTGTTCACCCTTATTAAAATTAATGCAAAGATAGGACATAGTTTGACTGCTAGAATTATTAGAATGCCCCTTTTTACATAAAGCAGAAATATGAGTAAAAAGTTTACAATACATGCAAGCGTAATCTAAAAAGCCCCCTTGATTACCCGGACATTCTTCAGTAGCATGCTTGGCACTCGAGCAAAACTTACAAATATGCAGCTGGTCACAGCGTTCTAGCCTAGATTCAATGTCTGTGTAAGATGGACATTTATTCATGCTATGACCTGCCATGCTGCAAAATTTACACGGGAAGGCTGAATTAGCTGCTTTGCTTCTAAAAGGAACATTAGATTTGGCAGACTTTTGGGTAGTCTTAAAGTTTTCAAGGGTACCTTTAGAACCATTGGGGGTGGAGTTCTTTTCATTATTACTATGGCCCTTGTTTTGACCACCATTAGCATGCTTATTATTAAATTTATTATATTTAAAACTATTATTATTAGGGTTATTATAATAATTGCTCTTGTGTCTGCCAAATTTACTATTCCTAAAGTTATTACTTTCATGCTTGGCTTGTGACCTCTGCATCAGCTCCAAGCGTTTCATTAAGGTAGACGAATTCTCAAACACGTCATTTATACTTGGGTAATTAGTTAGTGTTTTATCGATTAACAAATTTATAAACCTAGGAGGTAATTTATTAACTACGAGTGAACTAATCATTTTAAAACCTGCAGTATCAGGAGCAAGGAAATCTAAACCGTATGACTTTAGGTCATAAGCTAAAGCCTTAACCTCATTAATGAATGACTTTACCTCTGATAAATTATCTTCAGAAGGAGGAGAAATGTCTAATAGCCTAACAATTATTTTTTCTACTATGAAGTCTTTATCAAGAAACTCCTTCTTTAAAATATCTAGAGCAATCGTGTAATTAGAGCCTTCAGGACTCAAATGTTTAATCATTTCATAGGCCACATCTCCCAGATTGCTTATCAAATGTATAAGTTTCTCCTCATTTGTGTAAACAGGGTTGCCGTCAATTACAGCTTTAAACTTAGACAAAAAACGGGAGAATGCTAACTTATCTGCTTCATCACCCTCAAACTTCCCTATCTGAATTGGAGGCTCTTTTGCACTCCTAAAAAGGTTCAAACTAGAGACAGTTCTATCAGATACATTAGAATTAGGGCCTACAGTAGAGTTAGAAAAGGGTGTTTCAGAGTCTTCACTAGCAATAGAAGGAGTATTAGGCTTTGTTAAGTTGTCAGATAAAGTGGCAATCTGTTCTTCTAAATCTAATTTATAATCAAACATACTGTTACGCTCACTTACATAAAATTCATTAAGACTTTTAAATTTAAGTATATTTGACAAAATACTTTTATCTGTCTTCTCCAAAGACTTTAAATAACCTTTTAATTCAGATATTTTATCTTTAATAAAAGAGGGACTACCGCTAGTTCTTAATCTAGCTACAATTGCCTCCATCCTTCTTTTTAAATCGTCTCGTTCTACAATGTGAGGATTATTAAGTAACTGGCATTCTTCCATATCAGCCATAGTGATAGTATAAAAACAAAGTCTAAGTGAATTTAATATTTCTCAAAAAAACAACTACGTTATAATTTTACTCAAAGTATAGGCAACGTACTCCAAGTATCAAGGAAATTCAAAAAGCTATATATAAGGTGAGTTATAATTAAATAGCATGAGCTAATAAGATTAATTAAGATAGACGTCCTCTTTAAAATTCTTGGAAAGTTATTGAGAATTTACCATGAAGTAAATTCTCTGATATGCAATCACAGCAGTTGAGTGAACTGCTCTACCCAAATATGAGGAATTCTAGCCTAACTAGTTAATTTACAACAAAAAACAATTATAACTCACCATTAAATTTTTAAATTCAAATTAGCTTAAAGTTTCGGTTTCCAAGAATTTTAACTTGGAGGGAAGCCTTTTGTTGAGGCTTAATTTTAGTAAATTAAAGGTAGTTGATAGTACCTAGTTTTGCCTACATATAGCATGCCATCCGTGGAGTACTCTGTTCAAACTTAAAGTAAGGTATAAGGATTTAGAGGCTAGAGAAGTGTTAGAATAAAACAGAAAAGATAGAATAGACCTAACTGCTAGTCATTAAGAAACATTAAGAAACATTAAGAATATAGAGACAGTAAAAAGCCACATGGGCCTAATCCGAGACTGTCCAGTCAACCCCTACCCAAAACCTGCTCATGCATCCACAAAGCACCCTAGGGCTTGTCAATTTGTTGTAACTACAAATCCACCAATTTGGTTTAGTCAAAACTAATGATATATAAATATGATACCCAAACCATCCACATGCATTAATAACTAAGTTATGGTCACACATGCCATCTAACTATAATATATAGCACTAAAAACTCGCCATTTGGCTTTCGTCAATATATTTATGATTCCCAACCATCCATAACGAATCTTACCTTTCTTAAATTGTTGCAATCGAGTACACTCAACAACCCTCCTCTGGCAGACTATTCAAATTTAACAACCTATTAACTGAATGCATTGCTTTCTTATTCAAGATGGCATGCTTTCTCTTATTTCTTATTATGCCCCTGGTGCCCCTGTCAGTTTACTATGAAAATATTTATTGATCTTGTATTTCATAGATGTAATAATTTTGTTAGACTTGTATCATCGTCCCTCTGAGAAAATCGCTTTCTACAGAAAACTTCCTAACTCTTCAGCCTCTCCTCAAGCTCTTACCCCAACCAGAATCATCCTTGTATGCTCTCTAAGCATATCTAGTCTTTCTTTAAATAAGGGGCCAAACTTGTGCACAAATACTCTAATTCTGGCCTAACATAGCTATTATACAGTTTACTTATTACTTTCCTTGCTCTTGTAGACAACATTGCGATTTATTATGCCCAGCTTCTTATTAGCTTTATTTCTAGCTTTCAAACACTAATTAGCTACTTTAAATCTACTGCTTATGAATCAAACTAAATCTTTTCTTGGTCCAACGACTTAAGCCAATCCCCATTCATATCGTAATAAACTTTTATTTTGAGTAACCTAGGTGAAGAACCTTACACTTTTTAACTATTAAATTCATTTGCCACTTATCTGCCACCCAAGAAGTTTATCAAGAGCATTTTGAGTCTTTATGGCATCCTTAATATTCCTAACTGAGGTGGCCAATTTAGTATCATCTGCAAACTTAGAAACCTTGCATTTAAGTCCGTGGTCTAAATCATTTATCATACTATGAGGAACAATAGTGGCCCAGCACTGAACCCTGTGGGACACCATTCTTCACTATTTCCCATGATGATTTTATTCCCATTTAGTTGTACACACTGTTTTTTCTATTTTCGCACACCTCTTTAATCCAACGCATGTACACTCCACCTATCCACATTGCAATAACTTTTATCATCAGCCTTAATGTGGGAACCTTATCAAAAAGCTTTAACTAAAGTCTAAATCATACAATATCACTGGATCTCCTGCGCGTCGATACAGTCAGTAATTGTATTCCCTAAATTCTAAAAGGTTTGTCTGACATGACTACCTTTCTGAAACCGTGCTGGGAGTCATACAATACCTTGTATCTTCTAAATATTTCTCTATATGACCTTTCAGTAACTTTTCAGAACCTTTACAACCAGAGATGTTAAGCTAACTGGCATATAATTTCCCAATCTTCCTTACCTACTTTCTTATAAATAGGCACACCATATGCCATTTCCAGTCATGTGGTACCTCACCAAATGCTATAGATCGCTTAAAATCAAATACAGTGCCTTGCAAATGCTGGTACTACCCTCTTTCAGAATTCTACCATATATACCATCAGGGCTGCAGCTTTTAACTCGGGTCAATATGATCTAATTAAACGTTTTACTATTTTTCATCACAATTCAAATCTGTAAGTCTATTTGGTAACATGCATACAAGAACTATTAGTCTCCAAACTATTATCTAATCTTTCCTCAGTAAACACCGAAGCAAAATAAGCATTGAAAATGTTGACCATTTCCTTATCTGAACTCACTAAATTTTAACTTGGAGGGAAGCCTTTTGTTGAGGCTTAATTTTAGTAAATTAAAGGTAGTTGATAGTACCTAGTTTTGCCTACATATAGCATGCCATCCGTGGAGTACTCTGTTCAAACTTAAAGTAAGGTATAAGGATTTAGAGGCTAGAGAAGTGTTAGAATAAAACAGAAAAGATAGAATAGACCTAACTGCTAGTCCTGCTAATTCAGAATATAAAGGGTTAGGACCAGCTTGGAAAAAGAGACCTTAACATAAGTTTCTCTGAACAATTCCTCATCTTTAATAAGGCAAAAAATACTTAGGCCTAACTAGAACTAATGTTAAATAATATAAATGAAATACTTAGTTTAAAATAGCGTAATGCTACAAAGGGATCGGAGCTATACCAACTCACGAGTTATTCAATTGACTCTCAATTTTCAAGTGCCTCGTTTTTAAGTTTCAAAACAAACTTTTTGTGTTGCCTGACAAAATATATTTTTCAAGAAAGTCTCCAAAACATCAAAACAGTGAAGAGAGACAAGAAATATTCTAAAATCTTGAAAGCATTTTAAAAAACCCAAATTCAATTTAAAATAGTTAATAGCAATAGCAACATAGTAAGGTTTAATACAGGAATTAAAATATTTCTAATAATATACCTATATATTTATAATATATATATATATATATATTATATATATATATATATATTATAATATATATTTATATATATATATATATATATATATTTATATATATATATATTATATATATATATATATATATTATATATATAATATATATATATATTATATTATATATATATATTAATATATATATGTATACTATATATATATTATATTATATATATATATTAATAATATATATATATATATTATATATATATATATATATATATATATATATATATATATATTTATATATATATATATACTATATATTCTATATATATAAAAATATATATATATAGTATATATATATATATATATATATATATATATATATATATATATATATATATATATATATATATATATATATATATAATATATATATATATAATATATATTATATATATAATATATATATATTATATATATATATAAATATATAATATATATATATATAAATAATATATATATATATTATAATACTATTAATATATATATATATATATATATATATTAATATATATATATATTTATATATTAAAAAATTCCAAATTTTAAAGAGAGCTTTTCTTGAAATGGTTTTTTGAGTGTAACATGGGGGTTTTAAATGTGGGGAGTTTCTTCTCTCTACCAACCCCCAGCTAGCATCCCAAGGCTTCATTTGTTGTTGAAATACATTCAAAGATTTTTTTATTTTTTATTTTTTGAAATTCTGTTTACAGCTTTCTTGCGACTTTGGCAGCTTTTTTTATTGTTTAGCTGTTCTTCACTCACACTGCCGCAACAGCCCTTTTGTTGTTGTTTTTTTTTTAAACGCGTTGTGACATTAGTTTTTTAAAGGACTATTTTTACTGGATTACGACTTTTTACTTTTTTTTAAGCAATTTCTTCACGCTATCAATAATGTACACTTTCATTAACACAGTGCTATTTATTATTATTTTTTTTTTCTTTTTTATTATTATTATAGACCCTTTTATCAAAAGATTGTAATGATCGATGTCGTTAAGATATTAAGAATATAGAGACAGTAAGAAGCCACATGGGCCTATCGAGACTAGCCTATTGGTGTTTTTGTCCTAAGTTTAGTTAGTCTTAGTGTAATTAATTCAAAATTTGGTATGAGTGTTATGTAAGTTATGCATTATTTCCTAACCATTTTTTTAGAGTTTTTTGGTCTACTCTAAATAAAAATAAAAAATAATTTTTTTTTTTTTTTTTTTTTTTTTTTTGCTCATTTAATAATTATTTAAAAACAAGTTTTATTTAGATCATTTTTAATTCTAGAGAGTTTTTATATTTTTAAAAAATATAATAAATTCGGGTATAAAATGGCCTTCATAAATTTCACTTTTGAAAAATGAGTTTTTTTAACTTTGTTATAAAATGAAAAATTGTGGATGGATTTTAATTATTTTTCAGTGTATACACTCCAGTATGTTAGCTTTAAACTGGCAAAGTAAATTTTTGTTCCAAACAGTACTAATGGCTAAATCACGGGCCTAACTTGGTCTGATTCACCCCTTCCATAAAAATTGATGATGTGGTGAATTGGACCACCATTGTTTTTCGTATTTTATGTATTATTATTGATATTTTTATTATGTATAATTAATTTTAATATAATAAACAGTTACTTATATTAAGTAAAAATTAAAATAAAAATGAAATTTATAGTGGGTACGAATTCCAAAAAGTGTCAATTTTTGACCGGAAGGGGTTTAAACCCCCCCCCCCCCCTTCGGTCCAACAAATTTCCATTCTGCTTTCATGTAGTCATTATTGATATTTTTATTACTTAATAGTGATTTTTAAATATAAGATAAACAATTATTATATTAAGTAAAAATTAAAATATAAAATTGAATTTATATGTAAAAGAGGAATTTAAACAGATGGTCCGATTCACCACTCAATGGTGTCTGATTCACCCTCCAAGGTGAGGCTGATGAGGCTTTATTAATAAACTTTAATAAACTATTTCTTATTAGAATTACATTATTCATTTTTTTGTATGCTTATTACTTACTATTAGCCTTGAATTTCAAGAAAAAAAATTCTAAAAAAGTGCAAATTAGGAGAAAGTCGGAGCACGAAGTTTATACCTAAGAGTGTCCAGTCACCCGCCCATCGCTATATATATATATAATATATAATATATAATATATATATATATATATATATATTATATTATATTATATATATATATATATATATATAATATATATATATATATATATATGATACCCAAACAATCCACATGCATTAATAACTAAGTTATGGTCACACATGCAGTCTAATATTAATAACTACTATAACTGAACCGCCAATTTTAGCTTATGCTAAATATATTATAATGATACCCAACCCATCACATATAGCCTATCCCAACCCTTTTTTCAAATGTTGCAAATCGAGTCACATCTGCAACAACCTCCTGCTGGCAGACATTCCAAAATTTAATAACCCTATTACTGAATGCATGCTTTGCTTATATCAAGATGGCATGCTTTCTTCTTATTTTCTTATTATGCCCCTGGTCACCTGTTCGTCCATGCTCTACTATGAAAATTTATTGGTCTCTGTAATTATCAACAGATGTAAATATTTTGTAGACTTGTATCAATGTCCCCTCTGAGAATCGCCCTTCTACAGAAAACATTCCCCTAACTCCTTCAGCTCTCCTCATAGCTTTCCCTCAAACCCGAATCATCCTTGCTTGCCTATGTTGCACTCGCTCTAGCATATCTAAGTCTTTCTTTAAAAAAGGGGCCCAAACTTGTGCACAATACTCTTATACTGGCCTAACATAGCTATTATACAAGGGTTTACTTTAAATTTTAAACCCTTTTCTCCTTGCTTTTTGTAAACAACATTGCGATTTATTATGCCCAGCATCTTATATTAGCTTTATTCCTAGCTTCCAAACACTGATTAGCTACTTTCAAATTGCTGCTTATAATCACACCTAAATCTTTTTCTTGGTCCACAGACTCAAGCCAATACCCATTCATTTTGTAGTTAAAACTTATTTGAGTAACCTAGGTGAAGGAACCTTACATTTTTTTACTTTAAATTCATTCTGCCACTTATCTGCCCACCCAAGAAGTTTATCAATCCTTTTGAATCTTTATACATCCTTCACTATTCCTAACTGTAGTGTAGGCACTTTGGTATCATCTGCAAAACTTAGAAAACCTTGCATTTAAGTCCCTGGTCTAAATCATTTATTTATATGAGGAACAATAGTGGGGTTCAACAAATATGTACTCAAATAGTGAGGTCATTAACTAATTGGGCATATAATAATTCACTCACTTCTCGAATACAATTATTAATAAAAGGTCAAAGGCGTATCAAAGATGTTTGATTGTATTTCTTTATTAATATCCCTTCTTGTTAGTTTTGATCACAGATCAATAATAGATAATTTTTATATTATATATATAGCTAATAAAATATTGATATTGCCATTGGCAGTGCTCAAATAAACTTTTGTTATTATTTGATTCCACTATTATATAAGTTTTTGAACGATTGGCAGGGGGGAGAAGATACTCCATGACCTGCTAAGATAGCCTATTCACCACTTCTCTCTGTTTTTTTATCTATTACTACTTATGATCAATACAATGTATCAAATATGACACTTACAAGCGATCTTGTTATAGAGACATTAATTGTTTATTAACACCTTTAATTTAAATATAAAATAATATACAGAGCGTGCCAGGGCCATGCCCTGGACACGTCTTAATGGCACAGATGTCGGTGGCCGAACTGACTTTCCTCTCTCCCTCGCAGTTAGAACCAGTGGGAGAAAGGCGTCTTATTGGTTGTTTCCATTTGAAATAACATTAAAAAAAGAATAAAAATAGTCGAGTGTGATCTTATAAGATGTAGGCCATTTTACTGTACATAACTAAATACACATAACTTTCATAGATGCTTGGTTTATAACAATCTTTCTCATACTAGCTTTTGCCTCAAAATGAGTTCTAGCTTTACAAGTAAAATAAAGATTTTAAAACCATTGTTTTATAGTACTGTATTAAGTATATATATAGCTATATATATATATATATATATTATATATTATATTATATATCATATATATATATATATATATATATATATATATATATTATATATTTAATATATATATATATTAATATATATATAATTATATATATTATATATATATATTATATACTATACGTGACTGGGGGCAAGTCATAAAAGCCTAAAAATTATGGCTTAAACATGAACGCTTGATATTAATATGAAGTAATTGAGATTTTGGCCAAGTAAGTGTATGAGTTAATAGTCCAATCCTTTAACTTTAGAAAAATGTAAATAAAACAATATTTTTCCCCCTTAGGCTGAAATAGCACATGCTGAAGTAGAGTGATCACTTTTCAGACCTCAAAAGTTCAAACACAAGGTTTTAATTTTCTCCTATTTACGGAAGAAAATCAGTACAGAAACCGAAATTTGGGTTAAAACGTGAACATTTGGGGTTCAGCTATTAGCCAATGGGAAGCATAGTTCATATACCATCCCTCAAAATGGGGGGGGGGGGGGTTCACCCTTTTTTCACCTAGCAAAGTTTTAAATATGAACGAAATTGTGTTCATATTATACCCCAAGTGTTGTCCAAGTGTTGTTTCACCTCTTACCCCAAAAGCTGTTCACGTCTTACCCTGTTCACGTCAGACCCCTCCCCTCCTTGGACGTGGCCTAAGGGCTGCTCCAATCAACTCGGTAACACCAGGAATCGATTCGCAGACCCTTTAAACATAGGAGTAGACACCAAGTTCAACTCTGTAGCTCAAAAGATAAAAAAGCTGCATACTTGCACTAAAAAAAGGGGGGTAGGGGAAATGTCTATTACTAACTCATACTAGGAGTGACTCGATCACCTTAAAAACCACACCAATCAACTCCCCATACCTTATAACATAGGGGTAGACACCAATATTAGGTGTATTCCTCGCAATAGGACATGTCATGCTAGAAGTGCAAGAAAAGGGGGGTGGGGCGGGGTACTAACTCATAGTAGGAAGCATCCTAGCACCTTATAATACACACCAATCGACTCCCCATACCTTATAACATAGGGGTAGACACCAATATTAGGTGTATTCTATGATGTAGGTTACGCTTACTAGAAGTGCTAGAACCAGCTGGGCTGGTTCGGCATTTCTAGCCATCATTTCAAAAAAAAGGTTAGTAATTTCAATTTATTATTTAATGTTAGTTTATTTAGGCCTATAATTAACATTTATTTACAATATTGAAAGGTACAAGCCTTTCTTTGTGGTAAAATAGGTGTTCATGTTGTACTATTGTTCTTCGATTTGCACCTTTTGGGTGTAAAACATGAATTGAGGTTTTTCCCCAATAATTTTTTTAAAAAACAAAATTAATAAAAAATAACTATCAGGATATTTTGCACAACTACTAATATATTATATCATATTTTGAGATTTTCAAAAAAATTTAAATTCTAGACAAGAAGAGAGTTTTTATGAAATATTCACGACTTCCCCCCAGTCACTATATATATATATATATATATTAGTGATGGGACGATTATGAAATTTTTGACGATGATGTATATATATATATATATATATATATATTATAGTCAGTGAGAGTAAATATGGAACACCTGAATTGTGGAGTAAAAAAGGAACACCCCTTTAAAAATTGAAGTAAACAACTTATTTGAAAAGTAAGATATGCTTCAAATAGGCGAATCCTTATACTATAATATATATTAGTGCCATTTAATTTCATGTACCCATGTATAAGTATTGCCCTCTAATGTTATATACTGTGAAAATAACACTGAAACATTAAGAGTTTCACTCTGACAACTAAGGGTCTGTAGGCCACAATTGTTAGAATTCCAAAAATCCGGGAGTAAAAATGGAACAGTGGGGGTATCTATAAGTGACCAATAAGAGGTCTAGTTGCCATGCCTTCCCCTAAAAATTTGGGGGGACGTTCCACTTTTAGCACTAGGTTTTCTAAATTATGGAGTAAAAATGGAACACCTAAATGTTCCATTTTTACCCCGTTCCATTTTTAAAATTCTAGTCATTTTTAACCCGTATGCTTAAAAGTATGAAACACTATATATATGTAGTATATATAGTATATAATAGTATATAGTTATATTATAGTAAATTAATATATATATATAATATATATATATATATTATATATATATATTATATATATATATATATATATATATATATATATATATATATATATATATCTATATATATTATTTATATATATACTATATATATATATATATATTATATTTGTTAATTTGCTAAGTTATAAATAATACCAAACTCAACAAAATTGAACATATACTTCTTGGAAATAATATTTAAAATAAACTGATTTAACACTAATAAAGAAATATAAAAGTGTCTTACCTTATAAATAATTACGGCAACTTTAATATGCTTAGGACCTACCAATTTATTACCCAAAACAGTTCCTGGCCAGGCTCTACCTCGAAATAATAAATTATAATTACAGAGATCCTTTGCATTGAATCATAAGATAGGAGCAATTAATGATGGTAGTTTCAAAAATTAATTTGACTTTCAGAACGATATTGCACTGTTCTTTATTTTTAACTTAAGGAATTTCAATTAGAGAAAAGTATTACATAAATATTTCCCAACATAAACTAGGTTGGGATTATAGTCTAATTTAAGTAGAACTTACACTGTTATATGCTTAACAATTTAAAAGTTGCATATAAACAAAAAAAACTTTTTTCCGAACGATGGTCACAAGTACTTACTTATTCTTGTTTTTTATAATAATAATATGATCAAGGAGGTTGCGCGATACATATGCGCCTTGCTCAATTGGTTAAATATTACAGGGAAACAATTGAATAACGTTTCTACTAAAATTTAAGTATAATTATTTTAAAAATAATAAAGTTAATAAATAAATTAATATTTTAACAATAAATATGAAATATTTAATTATAATTTTAACAATCTCCCCAGAGAGAGATTGTAGCCTTGGGCTACAATGACTATTTTAATGAGTCTAGTTTGGACTTAATGAGCTTGTCACACTTTAGGGCTGCCTTTTACGAACGATGGTGACGAGGCTTTAAGATGGATTTTATTAGCACTATATCATTTACTTTGATTTTATTTTCCCAAGAGATTTGATATATATCAGTCATAGCTTCCCTTAGATCTAATAGGTAAGCTTCATACCATAGTTGTTTAAACTGATTAAATAATTGCTCTTGAGTATCAAGAGTGCTTTCTAAAGAACCCCTGTCAGGTTCCTTCCAGACTTCTTCATTTGCATCCTTTAAAATAAGAGAAGTATTACAATTCAAACGAATGAATGAGTTAGGAGTTATGGTTTCTAGATCACTAGCTTCTGATCTATATGTGAGAGGCCTGCTGTTAATAGCATTTTTTATAAAAGACAAAGTTGTTAAAAGTTCGAAATAATTTAACCTCTTCCTACCAATAACTTTATACATACAAACTTTCAAAGTCCGTATTTGACGCTCATAAAAAGACCCCCACCAAGCTGAATAATTGGGAATACGAATATGCTTAATATTGTTAATTTTGAGTTCATCCCTGAATTCATTGGACCCCAGAGCCCTAGACAAGATGTCTGCCCCCTTCACGAATGTTCTAGCGTTATCAGAGTAAAGGAAATCTGGGATGGTATATAGGTTACAAAACCTTTGAAAAGCTAGTAAAAAATTTGTCACACCCATGTCAGGGACTAGTTCTAAATGAATTGATCTTACATTAAGACATGTGAATAATAGGATAAACATCTTGTCCAGTTTACCTGTAGTCTCATTAGTCACAAATATATGACCAGTAAAGTCAATGCCTGTGAATTTAAAAGGCATTACTAAATTCATATGATGTTTAGGGA
>JABUQX010101804.1:7500-10000 GCA_015478945.1 Trachelipus rathkii
GAGCACATACACATACCACACACACACCACGATCATATATATAATATAATATATATAATATATATATATATAATATATATATATTATATCATATATATATTATATAAATATTATAATATATATATATATATATATAGGTGATAATTTGGTTACACTACAACTATCAATCGATCCATCATCTCAAACTACAATAGCTTATAGGGAAAAGGATAGCATTGTTGGAAATCCTGGCAAAATTTTTTTCGGAAACTGTAAAAAAAAAAAAAAAAAAAAATAATGCATATCTCCAAAACTACAATAGCTACAGCGAAAAGGAATCCATTTTTGGAATTTCATAGGAAAAGTTAAAAAAAAAAAATAATAAATAAAATAAATATTGGGCTATTTTTTTTTTTAAAGACATGTGGTGCGTTAATTTTGACTAGTAGTATATATATATATATATTATATTATATATATATATATATATATCCTATATTATATATATATATAAATATATTATATATATAATATATATATACTTATATATATATAATATATATATATATATATAATATATATATTGATTTGAAAAGTATTACACGGCAATGTAGGGGGCTCGGGCCGACGGGGAACACAGGGGGGGACGTTTTCAATACCCCGTAGGGGAGGAGGGCCGAGGAACCCCCCGTGACACCCAAATACCAAAGAGGGGGGGTTCCGGAGACCCCCCGGACGGGGAGGAATTAGTCCTACCTCGTAGTTCCCCGGAAGCCGAGAGACCCGACTCCTGCCATCGGTGCGGTATACCCTGGGGGTATTTTTAGTTAAAAAAAAGCAAAATTTTAATAGAAAGTCTATTATTTAATGTGTTTCCAATAAAAGGTAAATAAAAACGCTCTCTAATCCGTCTTATTTTAATCATTAACAATAAATTTTTTATATTTTTTTTTTACACCATTTTCCCTATGTAAACTTTACCAAAGGATTCCTAAATAATGTATTCCTGTTTCGCTGTAGCTATGTAGTTTTGAGATATTGTTTTTTTTTTTTTCTTTTACATTTTCCCCGCACTACAAAACTACCAGAATGAAAACTACTGTTATTCTCTGTATGCTATTGTAGTTTTGAGATATGCAGTTTGTGAGTTTGAAAGGACATGTTACAGAAAATATATATAATATATAATATATATATCTATATATATATATAATGATTTATATTTATATATATAATATATTATATATATATATATATATATATATATATATCAGAGGCGACTCCTATACTCGTGCTGCTCGTGCTTAGCAGTTAACATTGTAGAAACGATCGATTTTTACCAAATTTTATTATGTTAGATAATAATTCTTTATTTCTTTTGACTGAGAAGCATCAAAAGAACAACAAATTGGTAAAAAAAATAAAACATTATTTAAAATTTACAAACACTTGAATCATTACATATTAAATTAACGGTTTATTTTCAAAATTTTAGAGATATTTAAATAAAACGGATTATTTTCAATCAATTGAAAAGGGGACTTTCGTCTCGAATGAAAAAAAGGGAGATGTGTGTATGTGAATAGGATAAAAAATTGGTATATTCTGTTGCCTTTGGCATTTCTAGTTACATTTTATGTTGCCACAAAGTAAAAGACATTACCATCTCTTTATCTATAATAAGGTGAGGTTACTTTGAGTTTATTAATATATAGATATATCTATATTATATATATATATAATTATATATATATTATATATATAATATATATATATAGATAATATATATATATATATATATATATATTATAATATATAATATATAATATAATATATATATATATACTATATATATATATATATATATATATATATATATTATATATTATATATATATATATACTAATATATATATATATATATAATTATTAAAATATATATATATATATAATAAATATATATATATAATATAATTTATATATAATATATATATATATATACATATATATACTACTATTATATATGCCTACATTATTATATATATATAGTATATATATATATAAGAGAGAGAGGAGAGAGAGAGAGAGAGAAGAGAGAGAGAGAGGGGAGGGAGAGATAGAGAGGAGAGAGAGAGACTTACACACCACACACACACACACACACAGATATATTATTATATATATATAATATATTATATATAATATTATATATTATATACTATATATATTATATAAAAATTTAATAATATATATATATATATAATATATAAGGTGAAATTTGTTTAAAACTACAACTATCATCGATCCACATCTCAAAAACTACAATAGCTAACAGGGAAAAGGAATACATTGTTGGAATCCTGGCAAAATTTTATTTCGGAAACTGTAAAAAAAAAAAAAAAAAAAATAATCATATCTCCAAACTAACAAATAGCTACAGCGGAAAAGATACATCTTTAAATTATTACATAGGAAAGAGTAAAAAAAAAAAAAATAAATAAATAAAATAAATATTGGCTATT
>JABUQX010101804.1:15000-25000 GCA_015478945.1 Trachelipus rathkii
AATCTAAAATAGAGGTCATAGAAAATACGAAATATAAAACTAATGGAATCAGCATAATCAGCATCAAAATAATAATAATATAAATAATAAGAATAATAATAAAAATAAAAGGTGTTTGTTTAATAAAATAATAATAATAATATAATATAATAATATTTTAATAATAAAATAATAATAATAATAATACTATAATAATAATAATAATAATAATAATTAATTAATAATAATAATAATAATAATAATAAAATATATAAATAATAATAATATATTGATAATAATATCTAATTATGATTATATCATAATAATGACAATAAATTAATAATAATAATAAAAATAATATTGAAGAAAGTTAACAATATCAATAATAATAATAATAATAATAATAATAATAATGAATAATAATACATACTAATACATGTATTACTACTACTACTACTACTAATGATAATAATAATAAAAAATAATAATAATAATAATAATAATAATAATAATAATAATAATAATAACTAATAATAATAATAATAAAATAAATAATAAATAATAAAAATAATAATAAATAATAATAATATAATATAATAACAATAACAATAATAACAATAAAAATAACAATAACAATAACAATAAAAATAACAATAACAATACTACTACTACTACTACTACTACTACTACTACTACTACTACTACTACTACTAATAATAATAATAATAATAATAATAATAATAATGATAATAATGATAGTAATAATAATAATAATAGTAATAATAATAATAATAATAATAATAATAATAATAATAATAATAATAATAATAATAATAATAATAATAATAATAATAATAATAATAATAATTCCATTCCAATAAATTTATTCAGAAATTAAAAATTTAATTAAGTTTAATATATAGCTAGTTATAATATATAGTTCTAGTATAATACAATACTTAATGAAATACAATTTCTGAAAGGGGTTACTAATTGCAACACGGTGTTAGGTCATTCAAGCCCCCAAAATAATGCAAGTATAATCAAATTTAATTTTAATTAAATTTAGGTATTCGGTTTAAGGATTGAACGTATTGTAATTCACTATACCAATTGTAATGCAGTTGTACATATAATATATAACATTACTTCATTTATGTATTTTAAAGTAATGGCCAACATTGCCATTGCAATACCTCTTTCATTTTTTTATATATTTGATGTACGATTGCAGCGGCTCAGTGAAAATATTGTAAATATGTTTGTATTTTATGAGTAAACGACAACCAATGAAAACTTGCTTTTCAGGACTTTATTTTGAAACCTAAGTTTTGATTGGCCGTCGTTCGCAAGACTGTGATAATAATAATATTATTATTATTATTATTATTATTATTATTATTATTATTATTATTTATATTTTAAAACTGTTGTAAGGATACTACGCATTATTATATATATGTAATTGTTTTATATATATATAAATAAATGTTTATGGAATAAAATTCAATAATTTTGTATAGTGTGAAGCGCACAATGTGTAAATTTATTTAGCTTTTATGTTTTTGATTTAAAGGAAAATTTTATTCTTGAGAACGAAGTTCGCATTGTACAGAAAGGACCAATTTTTTCTGTCTTTCTAAATGTTTAGTATATATTTGTCTTTCTGAAATAATTTGATAAATATATACATGGCATTTATTATTATTTTAAGAATTATGATTGGATGATCAAGCGTAATCTGAGTTACAAAGATTCGTATAAATAATAAAATTGTGAATATTTTATCATCTTTTCGCTTTCATTCGTTATTAATTGAGGTGCTTAAAGTTGGTAGCGCTTGATGCTTGTTCCCGATCAATTTATTATTCGTATAGTGTGCATATTTTATATTCCGTGGAGTGTCTTAGGTTATATTTTATACAAGTAATTGTAGATAATGTTTTTTAAAATAATATGAGTGTTGTAATTTTCATGTGGAAAATATTGTGGTTTATTTTCGGCTAAAGCTTATGGTGTTTTAAAGCTGGGTTTTTAATGTAATTGTGTTATTGTGTAAAATATAATTTGCATTGTTTATTTCAAAAGCATACGGTCTGTAAATGCGTTTGCAAGTGCAAGTGTCCACGTGTTGCTATATGTCACTAGCAGGTAAGAGTGTTTATTATTGAAGTGTATTTATCGAAGTATGGTAAAGATTATATTGTGTTAACAATTATAAAACGTTTAACGATTTAATATTTATTATTTTAACACATGATTAATTGTTAAAGTCCCATTTTATTTATTTGAAAATAAGATTTGTTTTTAATACTAATTGGCAACTTTTTCATACTAGAATAACTGTAAACGTCTCAGCTGTTCATGTAATGTTTGTCTACACAAATGAATCGATGTCTTTTGTAATTGTTAGAAACATTTAATTTTCAAGTAAATATTTCATATCTCTTGCCAAATCAGTCAGTCTATATATTTTTGTTAATATATTTTATTTATTTATATATATTATTGAACATAGATATCTATATATTATATATTATTATTATATATATTATTATATAATATATATTATAATATATATATATTATATATTATATATATATTTATGGGCAAAAATTTATATAAATTTATTGATAAAGCATTTTGTGTTGATATTTTATTTTTTTTTAAGAGCATAATATATATTTATATATATATATATATATATATATATATATATATATATATATATATATATATATATATATATATATATATATATATATATATATTTTATATATAATATATATATATATATATATATATATATATATATTTAGTAGTTAGTATTTGGGTTCTATATTTGCGGTGCGCATGTATACGGATATCTACGGACATCCGGCTACATGTACATGGAATTATAAAACCTGTTGATATTTTTGAAATATATATATATATATATATATATATAATATATATATATATATATATATATATATATATATAAATATAATCGATATATAGTACTGAAGGTTCTATATTTGCAGTGCGCATGTATACGGATACCCACAGACATCCGGCTACATGTTCATGGACTTATAAAACCTAGTTTGTAAGACCAGTACATTTTCATTTATTTTTTTTATTAAAATATTTCTAAAATTATCCCAGTGGTTTTCTTGAGTATTTCCAAACGTGTTTTACTTTCTCATTTATTCAAATATTCAATTAGTTATTGCTTTAAGTCTTAAAGACATTAGTTTCATGATCAAAAGATTGATCATAAAACGGGTTCATTCATTGATAAGAAAAGTATTGACTGAACTGTTTTCATAAGGTAAAGAACTCGCAAACCTGTTGTTCACTGAAGGTCTTCAGGGAGATAAGTTGGTGAGTTTAAGTATAATATTGCATTCTAATATTGCACAGGCCGGTAACTCATTTAACAGGAGGCGATACTGCTACAATACAGGTTTGAGAATCATTGTTAAGTGTTTCTTGCTGATGGATTGTCACGGGGGCCTTGGCCAAAGGATTTGCTTATATGTTGGAAAGAGTAAGTCTGATGACAAAAATTTATTATCTTTAACCAATCGCCCACTACATTTTATTTGGTATACTGTCTCGGAATCTTATATTATAACCTTTCAGTCATTACTTCTTATCAGTGAAGCGCTTTGTAGTAACAGTTATTTTTGCTATTTTCTAATTGAATATTTGAGCTCAAGGTAGTACAGTCGTTTGCTAAGACCTGTGCCAGAACTAATGTTCAAGTGTTGCAACTTATATCCCAATTGTTGATATATGATATAGGTTGATATTGTATTGTTTTTTTTTAACTGTCAATATAGTCGTTTGGACTATTTGTTTTATTGAAGTTAAACGTATTTGATTTTCTTTGTGTATTGGTGGAATAACAAACTGTTATTGCAACAATACTTATCGTTTGGAAATAGAGAAACACTGGAATAATTTTGGTAATTTATACTTTATGCTCTTATAAATATATATATATATATATATATATATATATATATATATATATATATATATATATAATATATATATATATATATATAATATATATATATATAGTACTGATATATATATATATATATATATATATATATTATATATATATATATATATATATATATATATATTTATTAATATTGTTTAGATAGGCGTTAAAGTTTGCAAAGTTGAGCGGAGCGAAATAGTGGTTTCCGGAATTCACAATTTTTCCTCTGTTTGAGTTCTGTAGTGAAAACACTAATTCCCCGTAAAATTTTGTCAAATTTTATTGCAGATTGTTTAAACTAGTATATATATATATATATAATATTATAATATATAACACTAATTATATATATTTTTATATATATATATATATATATATATATATATATATATATATATATATATATATATATATATATATACATTTGTAATTTTGCGGTTAGAAATTTGTTTTCATAGAGCTATCAGTGAAAGCTAAATTTCGAAATTTTGGTAGAAAACGGGATTGTGATTCGTGCGTTGAAAGTGACTTTGTTAGCGAACAATATATTTTGTAATTTGTTTTGTATACAACAAATATAACTATGGCTACATCTAATGCTGAGTTTATGGAGATGTGTAAATCAGGAGGTTTAGGTGTGAAGGAAATCACTGCTTTATTAAAAGACCGAGCGGCTCAAGAAGCTGCGCTCGAACTCAAGAAGCCGCACTCGAACAACAAAAGTTAGCTGCTGCTATGGAGGAAAAGAAATTAGCCGCTGCTATGGAGGAAAAGAAATTAGCCGCTGCTTTGGAGGAAAAGAAAGTAGCTGCTGCTCTAGAGGAGAAGAAGTTAGCGCTTGAGGCAGAAGAGCGAAGAGAGAAAGCCAAGATTGAAGCTGAAGCTCAGAGAGTTAAGCTAGAGGCAGAGAAAGATGCAAGAGAGGCGGAAGAAAGAATGCTTCAGATGAAGCTTGATGCTGAAGAAAAGCAGCGTCAACATGACGCAGTATTAGCATCACAGAGCGCTCAGAGCAGCCATAGTACTTCTATGAAATAAGTATCCGAAATTGAAGCTACCATTCTTCGATGAAAGAAAACGATATTGAAGAATATCTGTTAATGTTTGAGAAGCAAGCAGAGGCGAACGATATCCCTGTGGAAAAGCGAGCGGTGGTTTTAGGAAGTTTCCTAACAAGCAAAGCTGTCAGTGTGTACAATAAGATGACTGTTGAAGAGTTGAAGAGCTATGAAGGTCTGAAAAGAGCTTTATTGGAGAGGTACGGACTCACGGAAAGCGGGTACTGTACGAAGTACAAAACTATAACTCCTACGGAAGATGATAATCCTAGGGTTTATTTACAGAGGATTATAGAAGCTCTTAAAAAGTGGTTAACAGCAGCAGATGTAACAATGACACCTGACGATCTTATTGAATTTTTCTCGGTGGATAAGTATTTGAATACTGTTCCAAAAGAACTCGCAACCTACTTAAGGGAGACGAAGAAGAAAGCACCAGAAGAGATAATAACTTGTTCTGAAGGATACATGGAAGCGCATCGTTTGAGATTCACAGCTAATAGTCACACGCGAAATCACAATCACGTTGATAAAAGCACACATAACAAAAATAATAATTTAGATACAAAAGGCAATGTTACTCACGATTTGCTGTAATCATAAACGCTAGCAACCCAACATGCATCCGAGCAGAACTAACAATGAAACAGGATCAGGAAGTGGGCCGAAGGCGGGCCGAACTCTTCGGCGCACCAGCCTTTTTTATTGAACTTACGAACTCACGATGCTTTACGTGTACAAAGGAGAGGCAATCTCGGCAAGAGGACTGTCGAGCCCTCCTTAATTTCAAAACAGTTAGTAGATGGGAATAAATTCACGGAGGAAGAAGAAGAAGCAAAGAGCAACGGAGCAGCGTCCGGAGTCTCTGATAGCGGCCATGAAGTCCTGAATTGCTCAGGTGAAGAGCGAAGCTTCTCTGAATTGAGAAGAGAGGGAAAGGCGAAACGGCACACACTACCTGTTAACAGTTATGGGCGACGTGAATGGCTCATCAAGTCAAAACCCTCAGAGATTAACCGGGTGCAACGAGGTGTTTGTGCGGGAAAGTTTGTACCGAAAAGGTGTTATGTTTGGAAGACAACATTGAGATACGATTGATTGGACGGTACGCGTGATTGAAGAGCTCCCTCTCGCAATGTATCGAGTGGGATACAACCTTATTACGTAGGCGAGGACAACCCAGCAGTATTGCGGAGGTTGTATATGATTTGAGTCATTGGGATATGTTGATAAAGGAGCATTGCCCCTAAGTCAGCCTAATCTCGCTTGGGAGTCGACCGTGTGTCGAGCCTCGTAAAGTAGAGGTCGGGCATAACAGTAGAAGTATGCTGGTCCCCATCGCTGAGAACGCTGAGGAAGATTCTTATGAAGAATCTGAACAAACCAATCATAATTTTGGAATGGCGAGTTTGGAGATGAGTGAGTCTTACAGAGGGAAACCGTCAGTGCCACAATCATTTGACATCAATAATAAAGATGTCGCGCCAACCATGGAGCCATCACTAAGTGTGATGACTGGGCCCAAATGTTCACCTGAAAATGAGGAAGTTACAGGAAAAGATGAAGTTGAAGTCCCTACTGATCTATTAATAGATGTTGAAGAAGACACAAGAATGATGGATGTCCAGGTGACATCAATGGTAGAGAGCACAAAGTGGTCTGACGAAACAGATCGTGCTTATGAAGATGATGAGATGGTGAGAGGTGATACAGACAGTCACACGCAAAGTTCTGGAGAGAAGGGTGTTGTAGCTGTGGGTGAAGGGGAGATAACCCATGGTGATGAAGTACAAGAACTAATTAACGATCGGGAGACTTTTAAAAGTAAACAGAAAGATGACGTCACTCTGCAGAGGGTATGGAGGTCAGTGGAAAAAGGAGAAAACAAGTATAAAGTAAAGAATGGTGTGTTATTCAAAAGAGTGGTGGAAAACCAACAGGAAAGGTTTACTTTGGTTGTACCGAAAGAGTACAGAAGTAGAGTCATGAAGATGGCACACGACGAAGTCTTCGGTGGTCATCAGGGGGTAAAGAAGACTATGGGTAAAATCACCCAACAGTTCTTCTGGCCGAACATATATTTGGACGTAACTAAGCACTGTTACTCGTGTGATATATGCCAGAGAACGTGCCCGAAAGGCTCAGTGAAGAAAATACCTCTGTGCCAAATGCCCATCATTGAAGAGCCATTTCAAAGGGTGGTCATCGACCTGATCGGAAATGGAGTTAAATTTCCCTTCCCCCCAAAATTTGATATTTATTTAAAAAGCAAGGAAAAAAACCTCAGTATGTCCGGATACTTGTGATACCGCCACGCGCTATCCTGAAGCACCACGCAGAAACATAACTGAGGAAGTTATAAGAGGGTGCGGCGAAATTATTAACGAAGTGAAGAGTACGATGTCTCAAAGAGAGGAAGATGAAGAATGTAGTGCAAAGGAAGTTTGTGATGGTATGCCGGAACGCAGAGAGAAGTTTAAGAGTCATCCTCAGCAGTATTACTGGGGCAGTCAGAATTTATTGCGTTCAGGATTAAGAGATGGGAACGAGGGAAGAGCAAAGTTCATTGAACTGTTTAGTGATGAGAAAAAGTCATTGTGCCATAATTCTTTGATAAAGGGAGTGAAGATGAGACACCGAGACTGCCATGGAAAACTGGTACAGTCGGTAAATGATGCTCGGTGGCACAATGAAAAGTGTGGGAACAAATTTGTAAGAGAAGACATCGGCAGCGTGGAAAAGGTTTGGATGATAAAAGAAGTTATGTGCGGAGAGGATGAGAGAACACACTTCAGGAGGATTAAAGGAGGAATGTCAGGAGAGGGGGAAGGATGTAAAACTGATTGTAGAAGTGAGAAGTGTGATGGTGGTAAGAAGTCTCATGTAAAGAGTCATTGTATGATGAAACTATTGTTTCCAAGGAAGACGATAGGAGTTAGTAGGAAGGACGATAAGTGTCGGAAGAGACACAGAAAGACAAAGAACTGTGTGATATTGTGGAGAAAGTTGAAGAGAAAAGAAGGTGGCAAAGAAAGTAGAAGATGTAAGTCTGGAGGAAAGGGTGTAAAGAGAATACTGATAATTGTCTACAGAGGCAAGACGCCGACAGCTGTGGTCATAACGAAAATAATGGATGTGAGAAATGAAGCTGACTATTTTGTCAAGAATAGGTTTAAATATTCTTTGACCCGGCGAGAACACCCGACTACTCTTATGACTGTTCTACAAAGACTCCAGGAGGAGTATGCCGACGATACATTTGGTTCATTATCAGAAGTCTCTACTGAAGAAGGAGCACTGAGTAAATGAAACCAATGTTTTAATCACATGTACATAAAGCAAAATGTACCAATTTGCTTCAAAGGGTGGGCCAAAGATGTAATGCAGTTGTACATATAATATATAACATTACTTCATTTATGTATTTTAAAGTAATGGCCAACATTGCCATTGCAATACCTCTTTCATTTTTTTTATATATTTGATGTACGATTGCAGCGGCTCAGTGAAAATATTGTAAATATGTTTGTATTTTATGAGTAAACGACAACCAATGAAAACTTGCTTTTCAGGACTTTATTTTGAAACCTAAGTTTTGATTGGCCGTCGTTCGCAAGACTGTGATAATAATAATATTATTATTATTATTATTATTATTATTATTATTATTATTATTATTATTTATATTTTAAAGCTGTTGTAAGGATACTACGCATTATTATATATATATGTAATTGTTTTATATATATATAAATAAATGTTTATGGAATAAAATTCAATAATTTTGTATAATGTGAAGCGCACAATGTGTAAATTTATTTAGCTTTTATGTTTTGATTTTAAAGGAAAATTGTTATTTCTTGAGAACGAAGTTCGATTGTACAGAAATACCAATTTTCTGTCTTTCTAAATGTTTAGTATATATTTGTTCTTCTGAAATAATTGATAAATATATACATCATTTTATTTATTATTTTAAGAATTATGATTGGATGATCAAGCGTAATCTGAGTTACAAAGATTCGTATAAATAATAAAATTGTGAATATTTTTCATCTTTTCGCTTTCATTCGTTATTAATTGAGGTGCTTAAAGTTGGTAGCGCTTGATGCCTTGTCCGATCAATTTATTATTTGTATAGTGTGGCATATTTTGTATATTCGTGGAGGTCTTATTTTATATTTATTACAAAGTAATTGTAGTAATGTTTTTTAAATATAATATGGTGTTGTAATTTTCAATGTGGAAATATTGTGCGTTTATTTTCTTGTAAAGTAATGGTGTTTTAAGCTGTATGTTTTAATGTAATTTTGATGTTTATTGATGTAAATATAATATTATGCAATTGTATACTTTCAAAAGACATCGCTCATGTAAATCGATTTGCAAATGCATAGTGTCCACGATATATAATTGTGCTACTATGTCAAACTAGCAGCGTAAGAAGTGATTTAGTATGAAGTGTATTATATCAAAGTAAATGGTAAAAAGTTAATATTGTGATACAATATAAAAAACGTATTACAATTTGAATACATCATTATGCTTAACACCTGAATAATTTTAAAAGTCCATCATTTTTTCTATCTGAGGTAAGAAATTGTTTTTAATACCTAAATTGCAACCACTTGACTTACTAGAATAACTAGTAAAACGTCTCAAGCGGTTCATAGATAATGTTTGTCTACACAAATAATCGCACTGTCTTTCAATGTAATTGTATAGAAACATTTAAATTATTCAAGTAAATATTTCAATCTTTTGCCAAGTCAGATCCCAGTTCCATAATAATTTTGTTAATAAAAATTTATATAATTTATATATATATTATAGACATCAGATCTAATATAATATGACATATATATATATAATAATATAATATAAGATATATATATAATTAATATATATATATATTATATATATATATATATATATAATAATATATATATATATTATATTATTT
>JABUQX010101805.1:7500-12500 GCA_015478945.1 Trachelipus rathkii
TCTTTCAAACCTGATTTTAATATCCAAGTTTCCTCCATATGAAACAGTTGGCACAAGAATAGACAATCAAATAACTCATTTTTTCTTCTAGATAAATTTCTAGAATTATTCCACTAAGACCTTACTGATCTTCACCCTTCGCAACCCTATGACCCAATCCCTTCTTTCATCTGTCTGAAAGGGTCCAATATTTATCTAATTACCTAAAGAGGGGTAGATTCTGCTAAGCTTTCCCATTCCTATATTTCATCAACCAGATTGGAATTGTCCTCCTTTAGCTTTGTACTAATTTTCATCACTTTACTTTCAGCAGGATAATTTTAATCCTTTCTCTTGAACATTCGTTCATCTCAAGCAATAAAATCACGCAGTTTTCTTTGATCAGAAACCCATAGCAATGATTGCAACAGTAGAGCATTGACTCCAATTATCCATGTTGCCCATATAATATATATATATATATATAATATATATATATATATATATAATATAATATATATATTATATATATATAATATATATATTGTTATATAATAAATAATAAAATATATATAAATTATATATATATAATTATATATTATTAGTATATATATATATATATATATATACTATATATAATAATATATTATATAATATATATATTATATATATATATATATATATTATATATATATATATGATATATTATATATATATATAATATTATATATATTAATATTATATTATATTAAATAATATATAATATATTTAGTTCAGGTAGCTCATGGATTAAGCGAGTCGTTTTGGATAGAAACTTACGCTCTCGGCGAGAGGAGAGCGAGAGTTCGTCTCGATACGGCTATCTGAACAGACACTAAAAATATTGTTAGTAGGGATTTTTTTGTAATATTTAATTAACAGATAGCGGATAGTGATTACACTAATTCAATACCCACTGTCCAACAACAACAAGATGGGATTAAAATCAAATACATAAAAAGTTAAAATCCCGTAATTCGTTTAATAAATATAGAAACAAAAGAGTCTATTTGTCTAGGCTTAGGGTATAATCTGGCCTTGAAATCTCAATCTTGTTACAGGAATTTCAAATATCGTATATCTTCACACTTGCTTTGATGTAATCTCTAACACAACAAATGTCTTCAGACTAGAATGGATATCTTCTGTTATTTGTAGTAGAATAAATTCAAAACAATCTCTCAATTGATCTCTTCGATATGCGTCTACTTTTTTCTATCACAATACATCTGTATCAGAAGTCGTTTCAATAGACAATACACAGTTCTTCTCAAGTGACTTCAGGTCACGTCCAATATTCTCACTGGTCAGAGATTCTTAATTACAACGCGTAGTTTATCTTCTAATCAATAGCTCCTGATATTCAATGCTCACGATAATCTTACTGACTATTCCTATGTATAAATAATTCAGGGACATAGTCTTATCGTTTAGCTTTCATAATAACGAACAACATATACGAACACACAAAGTCTTCAGACGATAAATTTTGAATGAGAGATCGACCGCGTGGGAATTACCTTATATTTATGCTCGCCTGTAGTATCCAAGATATTAATGAGCCGGTCGATCTTTTAACTCCTTTTCCATAGAAATATTCCAAGTTTATAACAAACTTATTCTTCACATAAAGAAATATAATAAGGGAGAGGAAATTATAAGACAATTAAATTTTGAAAAATAAAATATTCCAAAAATTGATATACCTGACCTTCGTTGCCGGAGTTCTAAATCTTGACGGCTGCGGTTCCATTAAACGTTACACTCAACACAACACTAAAAACATAGCCAACACACAACGGACAATATTATAACATCGAAATCACTCTCACTTCTCTCATCTATCTCTCTCATGCTCTGGCAAAAGAATGTCCGCCATCTGGATGCGAACCACGTCCCGTAGGCTAGAATTTCAAATGAGTTGTTGGCAAGCGAGGCTGCTATCAATCTTAGATAATTTTGCACTTTAATCCACTCGGTCAGGAATATATATAAACAATTTTCCCTGACCTAAAGACCTACTCTTAGGTAATGAAACACAATTCATGGGAATAGAGATTCGTGGCAATAAATAACTAACTTAATAACTACTAACTAACTAACTAACTAACTTAACTAACTAACTAACTAATAACTAACTAACTTATATATATTTATATTATAATATATATATATATATAATATATATATATATATATATATATATATATATTAATATATATATATATAATATATATATATTTATATTATATAAAATTATAATATAATATATATATATTTAATATATCATATATATATATATATAATATATATATAATATATATTATATATATATATATATATATATATATATATATAATATATATATATATATATATATATATATATATATATATATATTATATATATATATATAAATTGCCCTCTACAATATTTGCATGCTTATTTGTAATTGCTAAATGTTTTCTTTTGTGAACATTCTATTAATTATGTATTTTGTTATTATTTCATTTAGCAATGTTAATTAATTAATATACTATTAATTAATTATTAACTTAGTCTATTATTTATTTAATACATTTTCTGCTACAGAATTGCGCATTAAAAAATAATGCAAATGATAGTTAATATTGGAGGGATACAAGAGGGAGTCAATAAGAAAGAATAGAATAACTCGTGAGGTGTGTACAGCACCGCACCACACCGCACCACACCGCACCCCCAGTCATCTCTCGCCACGCACCGTACCAAGTTAATTAGTGCACCTCACCGCACAACACCAGAACGCTGAAATTTTGTGCTACACAGCACCATACGGAAGCAAAAAGGAGTTGATATATATATATATATATTATATATATATATATTATATATATAATAATATATATATAATATATATTAATATTATATATATATATAATAAATTATATATATATATATAATATATATAATATATATATGTTAAACCATCACACCTAAATTAATAAGAAAAACATGGTTTAATTTAGCTAATTCGCCATTAAAATTATATTAAAATTAAAGTGAACTAATTATATTACCCCCTTGTAACTGTTATACAAATACAATTAAAACAAATTATGACTCTTAAAGGTTGTTGCCAGAATCTCAGGTGCAATATAAGGCGCAGTGCTTTTTGATTTTGTGGCTCTGAGGGGGGGGGGAGTTCAAAAGGCATCTTTGGCATATAGGTGCTCCATAGGTGTGTGTGTGTGTTGAGTGTGTGTGTATGTGAGTAAAATGTTGGAAAGGAGCTCCAGTTTCAGTGATTTCTGTTCTTACAATACCGATATTAGCATACATATAATATAATAATAATAATAATAATAAATAAATAATATGATAATTATAAAAGAATAGTAATTGAAAGCCACTAAGATGCTAACCAAATAATAATATGATAATAATAATTATAATATCAAATAATAATAATAATAATAATAATAATAATAATAATAGATAAAATAATATAATATAATATATAATAATAATAAATATATAATAATAATATTAAATAATAATAAATAATAATATAATAATAATAATAATATAATAATTAATAATAATAATAATAAAAATAATAATAATAATATAATAATAATAATAATAATAATAAAAATAATAATATAATACACTACAGCTGAAATGTTTATTTGGAGAAACGATTGTGTCTATGAAAGTTTACGTATAATATATAATATATATATATATATATATATATAATATAAATATATATATATAATTATAATATTATATATATTATATATATATATATTATATATATATATTTAATATATATTATATATATATATATTTATATATATATATATATTAATATATTATTATATTATATATATAATATATTATATATATATATAGTTATATATATAATATATATATATATTATATATTATTGATATATATTATATATACCATCATTATAAATATATATATTATTACTATATATATATATATATATTATATATATCATATATATATATTATATATATATATATATGTATTATAATATATATATATATATAATATATAGTATATATATATGTTATATATATTATTATATATATATATATATATACTACATATATATATAGTATATATATTTATATTATATAAATATATATATATAATATACTATATAATAATATATATAATAATAATTATATTATTTATGGAACTTACTGTTACTATTAAATTTTTAAATGTTAATTTTAATTTTTGATTATTTTAATTCAATTTTTTATAGGGAAAAACTCAGATAAAACTCATAGAAAAAAGAAATTATTTAATACAGAAATCAATAGAATCGTTGGATAAGATCCATTTGTGGGATTCGGATAATTTTTCAAATTCCGGTGGCTTTAACTCCAGCAGGATATTAATATTTAATATCCGATATGCAGTCTGCATATTCAAACGTAATAATCTTATATACTATATATATATATAATATAATATATATAATATATATATATATATATATTATATATATATATATATATATATATATATTATATATATATATATATATATATATATTACAGGTTGTCACCATCTAACGTAAATTTTCCAGATGAGCACAGACGCATTCCTCAAAGAGAGGGAGATTAAATTCAAAAGGAAGCCCAGATGTTGGAAAGATTCCACAGAGCAGAGGTGACTGGAGAAGGAAGCACCGCAGCGACAATCCTAGAGTTACTGATGTCAACACAAAACTCATATGCAGACACAGCACCTTTTGTGCTACGCGAGTGGTCAGTTTCCTCGAGAACTTGCCGCTATAGTACCAATATAGAAAAGAGATAAAGCTCGAACATCGCTTCGCAAAGACAGAGGCTCAAATGAATTGGAAAGTACATAGCTGTTTATAAGCCTTTTGGCCTTGACTCGAAAAGTACTCCATAGAAGGGCGGATATATATATATATATATATATATTATATATAT
>JABUQX010101805.1:22500-25000 GCA_015478945.1 Trachelipus rathkii
GTGTGTGTGAGGGAATTTTGGGATTTGGGTTTGTTTTTTTTCTTCTTTTACTTCAATACATATGTTGTTTGGTATCTTTTGTATCGACTTCCGTTTTTGCGCTGTACAATCTAAATATCAGTTACTAACTAATTGTTTTCACTATAGAAATCTCTTCACATTTTAAGAAGCTATATTTTGAACCTCTGGCTTTCTAGACTATGCACCACCAATAGGGAATAAAAATTAAACTATTCGTATTGGATTTGATATTTTATTCATATTTTCATATTAATTTATTTATAAGTTTCGTTGCAAATCATAATTGCGGAATTAAGTTTTTCCAAATAGAAATTATATAAAACTCTCGTTGCACTTTTTGTCTGTTGAATATTTTATAAATAAAATATCAATTGTGGCGGAAAAGCAGCGACATAATTTTAATACATATAAATTGAATATAACAAAAGGTTTTTAAGAGATTTATACATGATATGATATAAAATATTTACATAATAAGATTTGGAATATTATATTATAATATATTATAATAGAAACTTTTATAAAACATAATCTGCTATAAATCATGAAACTTAATATTAAAGATAATAAAAGTCATACCAGCACTTCAGTTTCTTTTCAAAAAGGAAACTTTTTTATGGTAAATTTTATCTTTCTATAACACTTAATCGAAATATTTGGTCACTCTATAAACTTCGCGCCCCAAAAGCAGAGCCTTTATACACTAAAACAAACTTGCCGCACTGGGTTACGTTTAGGCGCTAATATTTGTTCATGTTGCTTAGTAGATGAAATGGTCTTCTGTAAAGGCGAATCAACAACTGAATGGGGAATCATCTGAGAAGTCGGAGGGAATATGGCAGTCTTAAGACTACTAATTGAAATGACATCTCTTCGTCCATCAAGAAGTTGTATCTTGTAGCATCGATCCATTCTTTGAAGAACTTTGAATGATCCAGAGTAAGGTACCACCAACAAGGCTTTTCAGCGTGCGATCGACTCGAACGAAGATATGAGAACAGGTTTGAAGTTCGGCAGGAATGTATGATGATGTACTGGAGGAATGAAGAGGTGGTAGCTGTGGAAAAACCTGTTGTTTCATATGAGCCATAAATTTTGTTATGAAGTGGCTACATGAAGCACTATTTTTAGGTATTTGAATAAGTTCTAAAGGACAAAGAGGTGTTCTTTTTTGGTCACAGTTTAAAAGGAGAAAATTCAGAGTGATCAGGAATGCAAAGAATACTTAGCATGATGATTTTAAGAGAGAGTAACCAGTTTTGTTTCTGCGCTATGAAGCCACTCTTCAGAGATCGGTGAAATCTTTCGATTTGACCATTTTCTGAAGAGTGATAAGTGCTTGTCCGGGGTCGATGAAATCAAATTAATTTTGATAGTTTGGTAAAAAATTCTAATTCAAACTGAGGTCCCCTATCAGAGATTACATAAGGAGGAATTCCAAATCTTGATATCCATTGCATGAAGGCAAATTTGATTTTGAAATTCTATTCACAAGAGGAATTGCTTCCTTCCACTTAGTTTTCTTGTCGATGCAGATGAGAAGATATCTGAAAACTGGAGCTGAAGTATCGGTAATGGAGGATGAAGGTAATGGTCCCACCATGACCATATGTGCTGTTTCAAATCACTGTGATGGGATTTCCAAGGGAGCAATATGTGACTTAATATGACTTTGTAATTTTGATAGTTGGCACTGTTGGCAAGAGCTAGCCAAAATTTTGATATCATGATCCATATTAGGCTTGAAATATCTAGTCTTGATAATACGAAGAGAAGCTTTAATTGCAGGATGAAACATCTGATGAAAATTGTTAAAGATTTGTTCACGAAAAGGTTTTGACAAAAATGGTCGAGGAAAAGCTGATGAGGTATCACACAATATTTGAAGATTATCTTATAGAGGGTAAGAATGAAGGCGAGGCTGAAAACTGGTAGTTTCTTCATCTGTAGATTGAAGACGAGCGATAGCAGGTAAATCTATGGCATCTACTATTACCGAGGAGATTCGGAAAAAACATGCGCCACAATGTTATCTGCTCCTCAAAGGTAGGTCACTGGAGAGACATATTTTATTAAGACAAAATGATTACGTTGCTTCCGATCACTATTTGCTTGATTCTTATTGTAGAAAACTGAAACAAGAGTTTTGTGATCGGTAAACAAGATAACATTTCTTCCGTCTAGCATACGCTTGAAACGAAGAACAGAGTAGTAGTTGCTAGAAGTTCACGGTAGAATGCTGAATATTGACGTTGTTGTTCTAATAGCTCTTTGCTGTAGAAATCTATTGGTACTGGATGTTCATCACTAATCTAATGGAGGGCAGCTCCTATAGATATCTGACTACTATCCGTTATTAGATGAAGATGGGTTACATGTGAAAAAGAAAATGGAAGAGCTGTGAATTTTTGTAGTCCAAGTAAGTGATTTACTTTTCATTGATGTTTTCCTTTTTGTGTTAACGGAAAGACGAGTCTGT
>JABUQX010101805.1:30000-43605 GCA_015478945.1 Trachelipus rathkii
TTACTACCTTCCACAAATAACCGCTGAGACTTAAACTCCATCCTGATTAGTTGCATCTTGACAATGCACGTCTTTTACATGCTCACTACCCATCTGCTATCAAGCACATAACTCTTCGATAGCCATGAGTCCAATTCCTCTTTCTACTGAACATCGAGATCCATATCATTTTCCTTGTCTACTCAGCAGGTTCTCAATATAGCATTACCAAGCTCCAGCTCTATATATAAGCCACTATTATACAATATATCGATTACCAATACCGACTTCATTTACCATCCCCAACTTGATATTTCCTTATGTTCCATAACATACGCTTTATATAACGCATTCGTATTATTTAATTCTTCTCAATTTACGCCCTTCTTCACCACCAATATCGACCCATACTCATTATAGTAATATACTATATGATCGTAATATTACTCCACATTTAAACAACGGTTATCATTCTCACCTATTTTTATCAATTCATCTACAACCTTCAACCAAACTTACACTCAGCCTAAGATTTGATTACTCTTTACTAGGATCTATAAATGATACACTTAATATTATTAGCATCTATACCTTCTTATTCCACCAACACCATAGTTTCGATTACTATATACCTTAACACTCTGGTAACAATCATACCCCATGAGTAAAACCTAGTTATCAACTTTCAAACTAGTCAGGGGGCCCAATACAATAAGTATCTAATTACACAGCCAGCTTCCTATCGTTCAACCAGACTGTAAACACAAGACGCGTCATCCGGTCTCCATTTTCATCTCACAATATATCCTTAAATATATGTGTGAAGCTCTGATGTTCGTCCAATATCACCAGTCCAATCATAAGCGTTTCAACACACAAGACAGGGTACTCTCTCCTCAGATTGGTTGATCTCATATTACCTCACCGTTACTCATACTGAGCATACTTTCAAACCTCTCCTTTTAGCGGTGAGATTCTTGTACCAAAGCCACTCTACCTAGTCCTCCAAACCGGTCCAGATTCGCCACATAAACCCAAATCATCAGCGTACAATAAAATCGTATAGCACTCTCCACTCTCTTCCATTCTCCACAGTCTGAACTACTTTCTCCTCCACGCCCACCTACTAATTCTTTTCATCACCTCTATCCATTGCAGTTATTAAATAACATTTCAAAATATAACATCCCTGGCTCACTCCACTATTAATTTTAATATAAACCATTTGACTGGTCTCCCAGTTGGCTACAATCTTAAATAACTTCACACTCTCTTCAGCAAATTTGATCCTATTCAAAAGCCTTCACCACACCATTACCTAACACCTGCCACAAGATGCTCCCCTATAATTATATCCTGTCCATTACCTGTTGATAAGCCTCATTCTAAAACCTAAATAACAATGTATTTTTCTCTACTCTTCTTCACTCATTTGTTTCGCAATTGTGAAATATATTTAATCAACCACATCAACATGTTATAGTCCCTCAGTCACTCCGACACACTCTTTCAACCAAGAATACCAGCATTATATCTCCGCTAACAAATCACTTTAAAAGACTAATTTCCCATAAGTTTTCGCCTACCTCCTTACATATAGTGGTATTATTACTGCCTCTGCCTCCATTCCTTCGGAACTAAGTACCCTCCAAAAAACGATTGTATGCAACTTCCATATGTCCAAACCATTTCACAATACTCTTGGCCCTACTAACGTCACACCCCTAGTAATTCTCAATACTGTCATCTCCGCCTCCTTTATCTTGTTATTTTTCATTCAACCTTTACCTCCTTCCCTTACTAAATAACCTCAATCCCCAAAATTACGCACATTAAACGTACCTATTTCGGTTATTTACATTCATCAGAGACCCACACAGCATTTCCCCGCATCTTTCCATTGAGCGTGCTGAATATTAGGCAGGATTGTTCAGACAGTTGTTGCGCGCCATCCCAACACTTCCTCACTCTTAAATCCTCCCTACTCCTTCACTCTCTCTACCGCATTCCCACAAATATAATCTATACTAAAAGCAAATATGATGACATATTCCAATCCCAAACCGCATCACTGATTAACGTTCGATGACAATATTTCAACATTCTCGCAGCACAAATCAATTCATTACTTTTCAGCTGCATGATGTGGAACCACCATCAAACCCTGAACTACTCATCACATCACCCGACCTATCCTCCAAGATGGTGATAGAGGGTCGCATGCACTGAAAACAGAAAAGTTAGAGAAGAATGTATGATTTCAACTCGTAAAGAAAGCCAAGGCTATGCCACCTGTACACCCTTTTAGTGAGAACTTGCCCTTGCAGTCAGAAAAACCCCTAGAGCAACGGGATCGAGGAAGGATCCGTCACCATTAGCATCTCAATCAAGTTAATGAGGTTAAGTCTCCTGTAAACCCAGGTGGGGACACAACTATACCATACTCCCTTCTCAAAAATCCCCGCCATTCACTCCTATACTGCACCTTTCTTCTCGCCTCTGTCAACTCACATTTCTCTCTCAGTCATTCCTTTACTCACTCAATTCCTCATATTTTCTTCGGTCTCCCAGGCCGGTCGGATTCCAGCACACTCAACCAAAACATCGGCAACCAACCGACTACATCCATCCTGTCCACATGATCAAATACAACTCACCATTGTACTCATTATTCTCTCATGGTACTGCTTCGTCAACACCACATACTCCCTAATGCATTCATTCATTCATATCTCCGCACCTAACACGCCCCAAGGTTGCCATCGACCACATCTGTACTGTTTAGAATCTATACCTCTTTTCCAGTACCCATAGCCTTCGACAATACTACGAATTAAGAGCAGATTCAACTTACCCTCATGTAAGATGCTAGCACTCTACTTTGTCCTTTTACATCCCAGTAACAGACTTTTAATTGCACCAACCATCTATTCCCATCATTACACATCACAAATCGTTTCCTACTGGACACTCTGCATCATGTACCACTCTCTCATTTATCCTCCAACATTATATCCCTAAATACTTCAACTCAGACACTTGTTTCAGTTTTGCTCATCAGTCCAACATTAACTACCGAAGAACTGTCCTCCACTCACACCAGACAGCCTCTTACTCTTATTCTGGACGTTACTTTCAACCCCTACCCCCTTTTTTATAACCACCCTGCCAATGTCCGTTTTACCTGAATCCTCCCAAATTCTTGTTCATTCGCCCACTATGCCACAACAAATAATTCACCTGACCGCAGAAGAGTTGATATAAATTAGGTGTGGGGGCGACTGTGCTACTCTCTTCCATTCAGCCATTCAGTCGGAGACACCTGCCCCTGCCACTTCCACCGCTAGTTTCTTCATAATCGATCATCCAATACGAATTGAATAACCAAGGAGAGAAGACCTAACTCGGACATCCTGGCTGGTGCCGTGTGACTTCTGTCTATTAATATTAAACCAATCGCTTTCAACTCTATTTCTAGTTTCTTTACACACTCTTCTTATCGTCATACAATAACTATATTGGATTACATTTCAGAAAGGGCCTTGACCACGCGACACCACATATCACTTGCACCTGCCATAGAGCTTCCGTATTTAATCCAATTACTACGCCTGTTGCAAATCCATAAAATCCTAAATACAAAACAACCTCTTTTTTCTCATTCTCAATCACTTGTTCAATGTGAAACATTCTGATCCATACATCCTCTAGCCACTGTCTAACTCGTACCTTGTTTCATTCACCAATCAGTCCCTTCAGTCAACTCGGACGACAACCTCTTTTCGACCAAAAATACCCAGCTATGTGATATCCTTCCCTACAACAGCTTCAATAACTAATCGTGAAATCCCTCTATAATTCCTACAGGACCCGTACATTATCCCCCTTACCCCTATATAAGCAGGGGGTACATAAGAAATACTCAACATCTCGCGGAGACTATACCGCTTCCATAATTACGCCTTTGTTACACAACTTCCAATGACCAACTCGCCGTCCTCTCTTGTTTGGACAACAGTTTATTATTCGTTCATACCTATAGTTTACGATTTTTCATACTTTCTCGATCACGACTCCTCACCTCCTCGACTTACTAAATAACCGCTATCCAACCAAGGTCAATACACACTCTCCTCGCTAACCATGCAAGACCCCATGAGCACACAAAGTATCACCTACTTTATTACTGCCACTTTCATGCACGAATTTTCGAATTGTTCCCTCACACACTCATCACATCCATATTCACAGTACCAAAAGCACCATCCCTATCATTATTCTACCAGATTCCATCGTAGTGTTATACCTTAGCGCTGCCTCTCCAGAAAGAGGCTCCATTCCCTTGGTAAGTCCCCATCACTCCTCCAAACTGTCCCTCAACCGTTCCTCGTACTGTATGCATCTTTAGTATTCCCTTTTTTTCCTCCTTATATAATTCCAAACTTCTTTGTTTTGAGACCTCGTGAGAGTGTTTTTTTAGTAACAATTTGGAATTGCTTTTTTTGTTTTTACTTTTAACCGTTTTGCATCACCTCTTCACTACACCACTCACTACTCACTTTTGATATTCTTACCCCCTATTGAAGCACATCCACATACTTCTTTTGACTTACTAACCAACGCTGATCTTTCAATTGCTTCCAGACTTTGCTCAGGTTCAACTTGATTCACACAACTGATTGTTGAGAGTGTGCAAGCACCTCATATAAATACTTATCCTTATTACCTTGTTCAGCCTTAATTCTCACTCTTAATTCTGACCCACTTCCTTCTCCTTCTCTCCTTCCTCTCCACTCCAACACAGTGTCCACTACTTACATTTTTACAGAGTAAACCAACATAATGATTTCTCCTTAATCCCATTCTATAACCCTCACTCCCACTGATTTATCAATATCAACAACATGGCTCTTTTCTACATCTCTAACGCCAACTACAAAAATCACATTTCATATTTTTACACTTTAAGCACCATCTCTATTCCATACCCTAGGGCTTGGCACTGATAAATGTTCATAATTGATTTAATCAGCTTGGAATTAAATCAATTAATGTGTGTTATGAAAAAGAAAATCTATAATTTTTTTTGATTTTTAAAGCAAATTTTTTTTTCTAAAATATAATAATTATTCGTATTGTAGGAACAAGACAACCAACCTTCTGTTTGATAGAATGAGGAGGAAATTTCATCAATGTTTTCTCCAGAAGTCATTTTTCAATAAAGAAATAAATAAAAATTAGAATTACTCAAGAGTGATATAAAGCTACTAATAGTAAATGCTATAAGTAATATATTATATATATATATAATATACGTTATAGTCTTTTTTATTATTTAAAGTTTTTTTTTAATATTATATGAAACTGATAATTCATATAATATAGTGGTAATATAAAGGTGGGTATGAAATACTAAATTTATATATGATATATAGTATAATATAATATATATAACTTATATATAATATAATATATATATTAATACTATTATATATATTATATAGTATACAGTATAATATATATATATATATATATAATATATATATATATATATATATAAATTTAAAAACTTAACTAATTTAAACGAAAAATAACCATATTTAATAACCAAAATTAATTTGGCACCTATTTAAATATAATTTAACAATTAATTATCAAAAAGTCATATTTACTTTTTAAACATCTGATAAAGAGAAATCAAATAAATCAAAAAATCATGATTTTATATATTTTATTTTTAAAAATCAGTTAGAAAAAAAGTACACTACGACCGCTAAGTACTACCTACGACCAACCTCTAGCTAATACTATATTGCACATACTTTGTACTTAAGAAGAGTATTACTCTACATACACATACCTCTCTCCTTTTTTTTGATACCTATCCAACCATTTAAGAATCACCCTCAAACACATCGAAGTCTGAAGCGTCTGCCTACGCTCACCTTTTTTCCAACCGCATCATTCAGCTTGTATATCCCAGAAATCGCACCTCATTCAACATTACCCTCCAGTGACCAATTCATACGTCACTACCACACATACCTGACCTCTTTTCAATTACTTGAATATAACACCTATTCGTAGAAATCCTAGTTCTCACAAAAAAATAAATCCTTTACCATCTGGCTCTGTACCCATCATGCTCACTCATCAAGTGGAAATCGCCGGCAACTACCTTCTCTCCCCCTCTCATCCATTCGACACCAAGCACATACACATCTTCACCACCACACCACCTCATTCTCTCACGGCGTTTTCCTCCTTCCATTCTTTACGGCTCTAGTCACAGCGAAGTACAAATCAATATCTAAACACTCCTTTTTATAAATACATCATCACCTCTCCTCCTCTTCTCGAGTATTATTCCTCTGACATTCCATGTACCATACGATTCATACGCATTTTCGCCGAAAGATAGAAGGTCGCTTCCAGCGAGCGTTCACGACCTTCTCCTAGGCATGCATTAGCATTCCTGGCAAAGATAGATGGATGGTTGGCAGCCAACCCAACTACCACTATCTAATTTAGTCGCCTTCTACGACACGCAGAACATACGACTGTGGGCAAAATCTTCTCTCCCCCTACACAGATATAAAGCGATAAGTCGATTGTCTGCAGGATGTATGTCTAGAGGAGTAGTGGGATATAAGTATGTGTATATGACATGTGGATATAAGTATGGTGTCTGTAAGATGTTATCTGGAGGAGGAGTGTGAATTTATGAACGCATAACAGAAAAGGCGAACCATTAGGCCACTGAAATGTCATGGCAAACCCATCACACCCATGAACAAAATGGGACGGGTAATTTCATCACAGCGAGTGCTCTTCTCTACCTTTATACCTCATATAGTTTATGAATATTTGCATGCTCGAAGAATGAATTACTTACACACATAACCTCTCTCCTAAAATAACGTCAATTACCTTTCCTACACATCTCAATTTTCTCCCACAACCCGTAAAGGCACTTGTTATACCTACCCTTCGATTACCTATCCAACCCATTTAATTCCACCCAGCCATAATCAATCTAAAAGCTCATTACTCACCCCGTCCAAACATCTCCGATTATCCAAAAAGTCAAGAAAGTCCAAATTCTCATTCAACATCACCCCAGATTAGGACATATTGTTACAACCTCACTTACCTTGGCCTAGCTTGACATTTTCAATTTAGATTTAATATTAGAATTCTATATTTCACACACCCAACACTGGTCAGACAATATCTTTAGTGCCACACTCGTTCATTCAGAATTGGTAACTTCCTTTCTCCCCCTCTCTCACTCCACGCACACATATTCACTACCACTCCCATTCGCTTTTCACCGCTCCTTTGTACCATCTTTGTTTCAGTCACAGTGCAAATCCAACTCTTGTGATCCCTTTTGTCTAATTACATCCTCACCTTCATCTCCTCTTCTCTTCTCCTCCTTCTCCTCTTCTCATTTCTTCTCCTCTCTCCTCTTCCTTGTCTTCTTCCTCGCCTTCCTCATTTTGTTCTTCCTCATCCTCCTCTTCTTCCCTTGCATCTTGTCTTCTTCCTCGCCTTCCTCATTTTGTTCTTCCTCATCCTCCTCTTCTTCCCTTGCATTGTCTTTGTCATTAGTCTTAGACCGAAAAGATAGAAAGAAGGTCGCTTACGCATTGGTTCACGACCATCTCGAGACATATATATATTTCTATGCAAGAGATAAGTGGGTAGTGGGTCCCAAACCCAACTACCACTGCCCATTATTTTAAATATTCTACGCCACGCAGAACATACCCTGTGCGGCGATTCCAAATTTTCTGTGCGCACCCGTGCGCTTTCGAGCGTAGGGATATCACTGAGGAAAAAGGCTCGTGTTATCTGCCTGTCTCTAGCTTACCTAAACCATCCATGATGGTGTATTCACTCAGTGCATTCTTAAATATTACTGGTGAATCTATACATAAACCTATATTTTCCATTGGGGTGCTACCTGTGCCTTCTCCATAGTTGTTTATTATTATTAGTATTTATTATTCCTGTTGTATTGCTCTATGTCATTATCATTATTCATACTATTATTATGTCATCTAATTTAGATTTAGTGAATCTCATGGTTTGGGATCATTACTTGGGAAGTTTGCGATCGGTATAATTTCCAACGAAATTAATCTTTCATTAATTTCAATTGTAAGTTGTTTTAAATTTACGTGTAAGAATTTTATTTTTTAATTAAAAGAAAGATTTATTCTTTTCGCCTAAAGAATCAATTGTTTAATCACTATTGAATTTGTTCCTTTGCTTTTTTATCAGTATGTGATAGTGATCCGATCTTCCCCCAGTGATTTGATATGAAATAGACGCCTATGGAGTACAGAGATAGGATGACATGGCTCAAACGATGAACGCCCTTAAATTAGAAGGACGAACTGGTTTCAGATATACAAGAAGTAAGAGGAGAAGAAACTCATGAAGTATAATAAAATAGAGAGACATATAGAAAAGATTTCGCAGTTAAATGAATATCTTATTAGAGAAAGGATGAGTTGGGGAACTTCATTCGAAGTCACACGGTAAGAAGTTTGTTAAATGTGATATGATGCTTGTTCCTGCGGAGAGAAGTTTATTTAAGAGAGTGTAATCTGGATCCGGAAGCTGCAAGACTTGAAAGTAGATATGACTAGCCGGTGGGGATGGTGCGGCGTGACCTTTAGGAGTGGAATTTGGAAAAAGTCTAGCCTGATCCGAGCACAACTTAGGAAGACTCTAACCAGGTTTAAGAATAGTAACTCAGCTGCGCATGATTGGACTTCGACCCTCTTTATTGAAAGTGCTGAATCATTCCGCGCATTCTTGGTTCCTTACGATGTGGGTGATAGGCCCTGTGGTTGGTATGGGTAACTGTTAGAAGGAGAGAATAAGTAACCAATGTACCAACTGATTAACCACCGTGCCCGCGTCAGGTCATCGTTTGAACTGATTCTTCAAATATCGATGTGTTGAAAGGAACGGTTCGCTGAGGTGACATTGCCCTCTATGCAGTCAGATCTCCTTCGTAATCTCGGAGGTCCGCCCGTATAGTCGGGAAAGTGATTATTAAAAATTTGTTGATGCTCCGGTAGACTATGAATGAAAAATAAGAGAGAAAAAACCATAAATTAACATTCTATTAACGTAGTAATATATAACTCTATCATCGCGTGACTTGATTCAATTCAGTAGCTCTGAGACTCAGAATTATAAAATATATCTATTTCTCTGTCTATGAAGAATATATAAAAAAGTGGGAACGTTTTTGAAAGCAGCTGGCAAAACATAACTCTTACGTCTACACCTTATAACCGATATGCTCCAACACCAAACGGCCTGATGATACCTAACTCTTTCTTCTCGTACTTCCAAGAGCAAATGTATTTCAGATGTGTGAGTTCTGATCAGGGAAGTCTGCTTCTAGAGACGTGGAGGCAAATCCAAAGATAGTGTTTTCATTGTTGCCTTAAGCAGGTTTAGTGTATATGAGAAATGCGGTCCTAAATAAGTTTAAACACTAGAAGAAAAATATATTTTATTTTCTTACATAAACATCTGGAATTTTTGTTATAATTAAATTAGAGGAAAAACAAATTTGAGCGACACTTCAAGCTACGATGGATGGGACTTTTTCTATCCAGGTTCTTATTGTGCCCTGCTGTTTTTTTCCACCAACCCTATTTAATTTTTATTTCAATCTGTTCCTCTGTTCCATACACATCCGGCGGGTTTCCCTAACTGAAACCCTTTTCGTTCATCCTTCATTATCTCATTTGCTTGTTATGCGGTCCTGCATCCTTGATCTAGCCACTGCAGTAGAGTTTTATACAATGTCGGAAGGAAGATCATTGTTTCTATATTACGAAGTCTTTTGTCTTCTATTTTGGTTAATAAGGGTTGTTTCTCCTACACTGGTGAACCATTCTAGGGATCTTCTCAATTACCCTCCATTATTGTTATCAAAAAACGAGTGTGTAGAGGGCAAGTCGAGCACAATAATTGTTTTAAACCCATATTATTCTGTCTATCCCTGGATCGCTTTCTCTTTATTTGGCAGGTCTTTTACACAGATAGGCTATCACTGGAATCCGGTGAACACTCTAATTTTCTCATTTTTTCTATGTATGTTATAGCCGGTCTATTGGCTTTTGAGTTGTTGGACTACCTAATATGTAGGGCTTTCTCTCATGGGAGTTGTTGTTTTCGAGGATCCCCCCTTCATATCACACTTGTCAGCTTCGAATAGTAGACACTCTCTCTTCTGCCTCATCTAGGCAGTCGTGCTCTTCTCTGCGCTCTTGCTCTCGTACTCGCTCTCACGTTCTCTCTGACTCTTCTTCTCCATTCTGACAGCTCTCCTCTCTTGACGGTGTCGTATCTCTCTTTCTCTCTCTTTCTCTCCCTCTCGATAGCTCTGTTCCGATACGACTCTCGTTTCTCTCCATCTTCTCTTCTAACTTTCTCCTTCTACTCTCATTCGGCTCATGTACGTCTCTCTGCTCTCTCGTTCCCCGCGTCATACCTCGTTGCCTGGGCTCTTTCTTGTTCGTCGACCTTGTTCGTTCTCTCTCTCTCCTACTCAAAGTTATTCTTCCTTCCCTTCATTCTTCTCTCTCCTTCGTCTATCCTCTTCATCCCTGCCGGACCTCGAGTCTTCTGACTCCCTCCTCTCTCTCTCTCATGCTCCCTTTCCCCTGCTTTTTCTGTCATTCTTTCGTCCTTTCTTAAAGGAGAGACATATTGCAATCGACTCCTCCTTTCCATATCATGCCTCTCACTCCTCCTCTCCTCATCTCTCTCTCCGTCTCGTCTCTCTGCGCTCTCTCTGCGTCAATCTCTTCCAATCTCTCTCTCAGTACCCTTCTCTCTCTCTCTTCGTCTCTCTTTCTCTCTGGCTCTCTCTCTCTCTCTCATACTCGTTCTCTCTCTCTTCTCTTTCTCTCTCATCCTCTCTCCTCCTCTTCCCTCTCTCTTCTCTGCATCTCTCTCTCTCTCTTCTACTCTCATCTCTCTCTCTCTTCTCTCTCTCTCTCTCTCTCTTCTACTCTTACTTCTCATACGAAAAAATCTTCATAAGAATATACTTGATTTTCACTGCTCGCACTTATTAAGAATTATATGTATTTAATGGATTTTTTCATGATATGATCTATGCAGCGACGTTCTAAGTTTAAAGAGCCTTTTTGAAACACGCTCTCAATCAATCACATATTTACTTGAGTGTTTACAAAAGCCCTTCTCCGAGTCGACCGTTCGTGTTAGTATGGACATAACCTGCTTTTGGGAGTCTAATAAAAATTTTACTAGTGTATTTTCAGGATATAAGACACGATATTTCTTTTATAATGACGTTATTTACCTTCCATAATCTGTGAGTTCTCAAAAATCCGTTAACACCTTTATTAATTTCTAAAGTATGAGTCATTAATTTTTTTCCTCAGGTACCCAAGCTAATTTTTAAATTTATTTAGCTGATTTTATTTTGAAATAGTAATATTTTTTTTTTTTTTTTTTTTACGTTATCACCACCGGTCACTCACAGGCAAAGCCCTTTTCAAGGAGGGGGTGGAATATGTGAGTTTCAACAAACCTATTCACTATAAGGCAAATATTTAACGCATGAATAATGATGCAACAGACGCGTGGGCATTTTTATAAGTGAGGGAGAAAAATTGAGTAGGAAACACAGAAGATGCGGAAGGAAATTTCACACAGTGAAAACAGATAACTAGGTTGGTCATAGGAGAAAGAAGGCAGGGCTACCAGCAGCGAACTAGTCTGGATGTTTGCTAATATCAACACAAAACTCATGTGCTTGAACACAGCACCCCCTATCAGTGCTACTGAGGGCGTCTATTTAAAGAGTCGGTGGCACCGTCCATACTATAGTGCGGAAAGTGTTGCCCCTCGTAATTATTTTATTGCAATTGCCTCGCTCATTCTCTCCTCTGGTACTATAAAAGAAGAAGGATAAGATAGAGCACCTAAACATTATGCGCGCGCAAATGATAAGGCGGCGCTCCATAGTGTGGTACTAGACAAGAAACGGACAGTTTATAAGTCTTTTTCCTTTGACTGCACCCTATTCCAAAAACCCCGGGTGAACGGATACCTGTAGACCCCCCAGAATATATGAGAGCCTTTAGTAACTACCATACAAGGTTGCGGGTCATGTGAGAGTGACCATTGGATAAACTAATAATAAGTGTATCATATTAGAAGTTAACTGGGTGAGAGTGAGATATTATACAGAAAGAGTGGATCGACTAGTCATTAAACACTAGAAACTCCCAGTTTCTTTAGAGTAGGCCAAGCCGCCTTTGGCAACCATTGGTGAAATTGATTTTAGATTGTTAGTATTAGTAGCACATGCTTAGGTTACATGAGTAAAGTGACCCAGGCGATTTATTGTCAACAGGAGAGACGAAAAGTGAACCGCTCCGACAAAAGAGAGGCATGTTCGAAATGGTTCAGAAGGTTGTGTACTTTATAGAGAGACGGGGAGACATCATTTTTAAAGAAGTTTGATGTTTTAAAAGCAATTGTACAATATTCATCTCAAGTAGTTTCTTATGATCTCGCACCCACCGGAACAATTCTATCCATTAATCAGCCGAATTGAATTAGAATCTCTCGGAAAAGATTAATGAGACGAGAGGCAATTCATAGAAGTAAAATAGAGGGAGCAGAATTTGAAATGAGTCGCAAAGAATGAAGGGTGTCAGAAGTCATATCAGCATCACTGCGTGAATAGAAGTTAGATAGTGCTGTCGAGACAAGATCAGTAATATAATGAAAAAGAGAGGGCAAATAATAGACCAAAGATAAAAATCCACGGTGATTCATGAACGAGAAAAACGACCACTATATGACGCAGAAAAGAGGAAGAGAAAGGAAGTCCCGCCCCGGATCCCAACAACCAGCCGGATAGTTGAGCGGATTGTAAAGAAAAACTAGACATAAGTAAGCAAAGAGAAGGGGAGCGAAACCCAAAGGAGGGGAGCCTTGAGAGCTCAGGACGCGTGCCATCACCCTGGTCAAAATTGTTTGGATATGTCAAAGCACCCGCAAGTCTCTCCTCCGTAGTTCCTAAGGGTCGGAACAACATAAAATCGGTTAAATAGGAAAGTATATCACCAGTTTAAACCCCGAACGCCGAAAGCCGTACTGGCATCGGAAAGAAGACTAATGAGGATTTCCGAGATGGTCTAAGCAGTGAGAGTTAAGAAGGGTTTCAAAGATCTATGAGATAGAATACAGGTGAGAGCTATAGGGCGATAGTTAGAAGGATCAGACAGCGGTTTCCTTTTTATCGGAATAGGTTGGACATATGCGCGCTTCCACACTGAGGGAAAGTGTTAGTATTGAGACATTAGAGAATAAGTTGACACGAGAGGAGCGTGGCCAGCGCTCGGAAGAACCAACTCCCTCTCTAAAATCTCCGGGGCAGGAATGGCCATTTCCGGGGCCACCCTGCCATTCCTCTAAACGTTCATAGATTCTTCAGGAGGCCTCATGCACTCCGATCAAATCTAAATCACAGGCCAAAAGAAACAATAAGGGACACCATGAGAGGAAGCGTAGAACTAGGTAGGCTTGAACGAGGAGAAGCGATATGCC
>JABUQX010101806.1:15000-20000 GCA_015478945.1 Trachelipus rathkii
TGTTTTTCTTTTTTTAGAGAAAAAAATAATATTGAGTTAAACTTTTTTCTCCTTTTGTGGATATTTTATATATATACTATATAATAATATATATTAATATATATATATATATATATATATATATATATATATATTATTATATAGTATACTATATATATAATATATATATATATTATATATAATATTAAATATATATATAAATATATAGGGCATATTTTTTTGTGGGTATATATATGTTTTCGACTTTGTTTTTATGAGTGGAAGGAAATGGACACGGCCTGGTAAAGTCAATCCCTGAAGAACTGAAGAGCCTAGAAGATCAAAGTGCAGTACGGGTGTCTTAGGAAATTCAAGATGCCTATAGTGAAGGAGGAAATTGGATGTGGAAAAATGCTGTCAATACATGGAAGAAGTGGCCCAAGATTTAAAAGCCAGAGCGTGAGAATGAAGGAGAAACCAAGAAAGACGTAGTAGAAAGTTGTTGTTGTAGATGTCGTAAGAGCTGCATAACAGAACAGAAAAATTGGGTTAAGAATAGAAGAACAGGCTTATCAAAAATGGAAATTACAACAAGAACAGAGTATTCGGAAGAAGGGAATGCTGAAAAAGAAGGCAAAGTATTATACTGATGAGGAGAGTGGCTATGATAGGGAAATGAGTGACCCATTTGAGAACGAAACCGACTCTGAAACTAAAGGTAAAAAGAAAACTAAGAGGAGGAGAAACAGAAAAAGGACAGACAGGAAGTACACAGTGGAAAATAGTTCAACAGAAGAACAAGAATCAGAAGCCGAAAGTGAGCCAGACAAGGGAGGAAAAAAGTGGTTGAAGAAACTTGTAGAACTAGAAGAATCAGGAGTGGAACATCAGAAAGCAGTCAGCAGGATTTTTATTATATTAGCAGGAGAAATGATAGAAGTTATGAAATCATTTAGTAGGGCTAATGTAAAGGCGGTAAAACCCTTAAAGTATGGTAAAGAAAAAGTACAGAAATTTGATGCCTTTCTAGAAGATTTCGAAAGGTATGCAAAGGAACAATTAGGGAAGGATAAGAACCGTTGGGTGGTAGAGCTAAGAAATTTTTTGGAGGGCCCAGTTTTGAGAACGTATTATAGTATTTATAGGGCTAAAATAGATTATAATACCATTATAGCCAGGTTAAAGAGTTGGTGCAAGGAAGAAAAAGAGAGCGAACAAATAGATTTGCAGAAGGAGTTCTGGAGAATGGAGATGAGGAAACATGAAAAGTTAGCAGAGAAACATGAAAAGTTAGCAGAATTTGCACTCAGGGTGCAAACCACATATGAAGCAGCTACCAAAGAAGAGGATAGGGACAAGCAAGTGTTAAAAAAACAATTTTTGAATTGCTTGCCAAAAGGAATAGCTAGGAGATTCAAAATAAGAATGGGAGGTGAAAAAGAAAGTGTTAAGGTCCGCTGGAAGGACATATTGAACTGGGCATTGGATGAGGATAAACTGAATGATAATGAGGAGGAGTCGAGGGACGAGGCAATCCCAATATGGGCAACCCTACAAAATGAGGGAGATGAAAGGAAAACATATGCAGATAAAGTGCGTATGGAAAACCAGTGGTGTACCAGCGAGATTCAGGTACAAGAAGAACAAATAGAGGAACATATGAAAATGAGAGGCCAAAGTGTTATTGCTGTAACAAAATAGGACACATGAAACGAGATTGTTGGAGGTTTAGAGGATGGTGCTTAAGATGCGGTAGTGATGAGCATCAGACAAGGGAGTGTGGTCCTCGAAACAACTACAGACAGCAGGAGAGACAGGACACAAGTAGACAAGAGCAGGAGGAAGGAAGACCCTTTGAAAGGAGATGTTTCTTGTGTGAAGAAACAGGTCACTGGAGAGACACTTGTCCCTTAAGAGGGGAGATAGAGGAATTGAAAAAGAAGAGAAAGACGCAACGAGTTTCGGGAAACGAATCCGCTCCGTCCATACTGCCGGGAACAAGTCGGAGCGATCCACAGAAGCCATAATGAGTTTGTCAGGAGCCAGCCCGGTCAATCAAGGTTGTGTGGTGTTGGACCCAGAAGCCAAAGAATTTGTAAGTGAACAGGCTGAAGATACTACAACCGAGTTACCACAAAGGATACCTAAGATGAGGGATAAAGGGTTGAGCATAACCAACACAACGATAGGAGTGTATTATGTATCAAATTGGACTCAGGATCAAGATAATCCGAAGAGGATAACAAGGAAAAATGGACGTGGGAAAAAGAAAAAAGATATTTGGGATTTAATAGAGGTAGCTATAGGAGAACCTAAATACAAGGAAGATATAGCCACACAAACTGAAGCCATAACAATAGATAAAATGACCCAAACGGAGATAGAGCTGACATCTTCGCCTATCGATACAAATGACTTAATGGATTGGTTGGATTCAGCGCAGTCAGAGGTTAAATCAGATGAGGAACTTAATTTGCAAAGGGTCGAGAAGTCATTAAGATTTCCAGATGGCAGTTACACACTTGTAGGCGACATAGCGAATGATAGTGAAGAGGAATGACATGATCTTCAGAAGAAACACTCGGAACTGGCAGTTGAGGTATAAGGTAATATTTAATGCAAAGTATATGAGCGATTACATCTCTCAATAAGACTTCCCTCTTCAATATATCCTTTCAATGGTACCCCCCTGGTACCAGGTCAATTAGGAGGAGTTGAAGGTGGGCTGAATAGACCTGAACGGATGATTTTAGGAGGACCCAAGTGAAGAACAGGAAGTGGATGCTCAATCGAAGGATAGACTTCGAAATGTCTTCACCGCTCTTAAGGCTATCCCTTGTGGATGACCAAATTCTACCGGAGGTCCACTCCAGATACGATTGGTCACCTTCTACAAGAATTCATACAGTACACGAGTCAGTTGGAATCGTATGCAGAAGGCGGAGCACTGCGCATGGAGAACTGAACCTCTCTAGATCAGGAATTAGGTTAGATCGATTGTTGGCGGGTCACTTTTGAAGTGTGGAGCCGATATTATGTGTAACTTTATCTTATTTAAGATTGGTTACGCAACAATCATATGGAATGACGAGTATATGAAATTGACGAATACAATCACATATTTACATTCAAGCTCGCGTAGTTGAATACTTTTTTACCTAATCGCACACTCACAACTTGCCTTCCTCTAAAACACGCACACAAACGCCTCTCAGGCCTTCTCCGCACTCTCTAACACTCACCACGGAGCAACTCAACACCTACTTCAACACACAGACCCGGCCAAACTTCGCTCGAATCGGCACTATATGATGTACCATGGCATTCCTCTTCAACTATGCATTCAGCGAATATGCTCAGTCTCATCGCACAAATAGAGGATTTGTGTAATATCTTTACACATACAAACAATGTATAAAATTTTATCCTCGACTTTCTGCTATCGGAGCGAACACGGGTTATGTCCGCCCGAGAGGACACTCTACACAAAGGCTGACTGAGACGCTCTGTAGTAAGATCCAAACCAATATACGCATTAAGCATCTATTGGTTCGGAAGGCGCCACTGTATATAAGTCCATCTAACATCTATAACTAGTGAAGGTGAGTGTAGAGTGTTCACGTAACGGTTGCGATCCAGACTGTATGTCTGTTTTGTCTGACCATACCACTCATCTGGAAATAAAAATTTTCTGGATCGTACTTGTAGTGGGCTGAAGTCGATCATCTAACATGACTACGCGGTCTGATTCTAAAATTCCAGAAATGCCGTTCTAGTGAATATAATATCTTACTACCGCAATGGTTATTCTTCGAAGGAGAGGATTTGGTCTGCCTGTTTAATCCTTCAGGGAAATTATATGATCCTGCTCCAAAATTAGATTACAACTAATACCTTTCGGACCAATCTGATATATGTTTGTCTTGAAGTGAGCGTGATCCGCATATCCCCTCTGATAACACTTCATGCTATAGTTACACTTCTTTGTAGACTTATTACCTATCTTTGTAGTTATCTTCAGTGAATATCCGTTCCTGGAACAATTATATTGTAACATAAAATTAATACGAATTAGTGGTTTGTTCACACATATATTCTAACTCAGATAACTAACTTGAAAGGTTATAAACGGGAATAGCTTTACTCTAGAGCTATAAATATTCTCATTGATATATAGTACTTATCTGAGTAGTAATTCAAGCTACCATAGACTCTTTTAATCTCACTACGACTAATATATTGATGATACGGAGGATTCGAGTTATATATCCCATAGAATTCACGTATGTACGTCATTCATCTATCTTTACAATATCACTCTTATACTCCCTCTTATTATAAAGTTGTAGATAATAGATTTCTCAGTAGAGATCTAATTATCTATCAACAATCAAAGAAAACATCTCTTTATCAAGGAGGTCTTTACTCATTTCATCCTGCTCTTGTCTAATCTTAGTGTCTTCTTTACTCTGCTTGATCTATGTAGTATTATTTCGTAGTACCATACATCCTTATCATGATGCTCATATACTAACAATAATCCTATACGAGCTATTCTATTAAGTCACAACTAATTCACTCTAAACTCCTAAAATCTCACGTTTCTAGTAGTCCATTGTACAAGCATAAATTAAATCACGTTTGTCACTCTAAATATAATATAATCCATTTATCACTATACGCGGTATATATATGTATTACCCTGAATTTGATACTACTACTGTACCTTAGAATATCTCTAGCTGAGAGTACATATATATACCTAACTGTAATTTATATCAATAATCGCGTATTATCTGATATGTTTCCTTTTACATCTATCTCACCATAATCTTTTGAGTATAAGGAAGTATGTACAAATATTGGATAGCCCTCGTTACTATCGTAATCTCTACTACTCACATTATCATATACAGTTATTATATCCTACTATATACGCAAGCTAACTAGAATATTCAATAATATCTTCACACGCGGCCTTTAAACATGACTTTTCATATTATATTATCCTAAACATCCCT
>JABUQX010101807.1:0-7500 GCA_015478945.1 Trachelipus rathkii
GAGAGAAGAGAGGAGAAAGGATAGATTATATGTGACGTCGTGTTATGTAAGAATAAATGGTGTCAATGGTGACTGGTTTAGGATTAATAGCCGAGTGAGACAGGTTGTGTTATGTCTCCTTGGTTATTCAATTTGTATATGGATGGGTATGAAAGAATTCGAAGTGGGGAATGGCAGGAAATGGTGTTGGAATGATGGAGAATGGAGATTGAGTGGAGGTGCCCTACCTATTATATGCGGATGATTTGGTTCTGTGGTGGCGAATCTGAAAGAGAGTTTGTGAGAGATTGGTAGAGAGATTTGGCTGGGTATGTAAAAGGAGGGGTTTTGAAAGTAAACGTAGGTAAGAGTGTGAGTGCGGACAGTCCTCAGTGTGAAGTTTTGTTAATTGGTGAGCAGCTGGAACAAGTATCTGAGTTTAAATATTTAGGGTATGTGTTGGATGAGAAGGGAACGGATGATGCAAGAGTGTAAGTAGGAAAGTTGTGATGGCAGGAAGGTTGCTGGTGCAATTAAATCGTTGGTGAATCTAAGGGACTAGTCTTGAGTGTGCTAGGGTCTTACATGAGGGTACTGTTCGTTACCTGTGTTATTGTAGGTAGTGAAGACTATGGTCTGGATATTAGAAGGCATAAAGTCTTAAAGTTCAATGTGTTCAGATGGGACAATCTTAGGATCATGCTAGGTGTGAGAAAGAATTAATAAAATGAGGAATGAAAAATTATTAGAGAGTTGTGTGGTGTGAAGAAAGGGTAAATGAGAGAATAAATGAAAGTATGTTGAGATGGTTTGGTTCATGTGGAAAGGATGAAATTGATAGTTGCGGTTGGTTAAGCAACGGATGTATAGTGGGCGAGTGTTTTGGGAACCGACCGGCTGGGAAGACCGAAGAGAAAGTGATTGAAGTCGGTGAACGAATTTTCTGAACGGAGAGTAAATGTGAGTTTGGCAGAGGCGAGAATAAAGGTGCAATGATAGGAGAGAATGGCGGGGTTTGTATGGGGGCAATGGTTTGTGGCCCACCTGGGCCAAGGATGAACCCTTTACATTGACGAGTTACCGTAGTGAGGGCCCGTCGCGGTCCCATGAAGCTCTAGGGTGGAATTTCTGTCTGTGACGAGTTTTCACTAATTAATGGTACAGAGGGGGGCGGAAGGCTGGGCTTTCTTTTCGACATTTGTCATATTCTCCTACTGCTTTTCTTTTCCGATGCTTGTAGCGCACCTTACTCCCAGTCTTGGGAAAAAGAGGTAGATAAAGAAAGAAAGATATATATATAATATATAATATATATAATATATATATATATATATATATATATATATATATATATATATATATATATATATATATAATATATTAATAATATATTATATATTATATATATATATATATATATATATATATATATATATATATTCAGGCAGGCCGAGGAAAAATGTTACCTTCATATCCTCGTATGTTTTTGAATTTAACTTGTTAAAATTCAGGAAAATGTAAGATTCACGTATTTTTTTGTTTTACCTGAAAACATTTCTGGGCCAAGATACAGGCCGCCAAAGATGGCGTCCCGGTACTATTTTTCAATTTTGATTTTCGACCAAAAATTTAAAATGCTGTATCATGAACAGTTCAAGATATTTTGATGCATTTTTTTTTTTTTTTTTTTTTAAAGATATTTTTTTACTGTTGATCAGTACTATTGAGTACTACATTTCCTGAAAATGAGAACTTCCACTTTTGTATTTAACAGGTTATAAAAACATTGTAAAATTTTTTAATATATTTTACCATTTTCCATTACGACCTAGTCACATATTGGTCCCATGAAATCAAAATCTACTCTTCTTTGACAAAGCATTTTAATTCTTAATAAATAACAAGAAACAGACAGTTTTCAAAAACAATTAAATCTTATAAAAAACATATTACAATAAAAAAAAAAAAAATATATATATATATATATATATATATATATATATAATATATATATATATATAAAAAAAAAAATATATATATATATATATATATAAATTATATATATTATATATATAGTATATATTATATATATACTATATATATATATATATATATATATATATATATATACCGTATTTATGTGACATGACATTTTAATTCTTAATAAATAATAAGAAACAGACTGCTTTCAAAAACAATTAAATCTTACAAAAACAAATTTCAATTAAAAAAAAAAAAAATTCAAAGCTTTTAAACAATCTATGTGCAAGTTCCAAAAGCTACTACTTCCTATGTATTATGCTTAGAATTTGAAATTGTAAATTTAATTAATGAACTAAACTTTAGTATATATAATTACATAAATATGATACTATACATTATGTTCTAATCTGGGCACTCACTATCTCCTTTGATATCTGAATATATGTACCTTACTATATATATACTGTGAGTGAACTCCAATAGGAACTGGGCCATATCCACAACCTTTATTAAAAAACATATGTTAGGATATAATTGGTGATATGAGTATACACTTGGTGTAGACGGTAGTTAATTGTCATTCTAAGTCTTTATGCTATAGCTCATTGGAAATTGTATATCCAGTCAGTACAGTTACACGCGTGTGGTAGCACATTATAAAGTCAATGGAGATGTAATTTCATTAATCTCAACTATGAATACTATGACCTCCTGCAATTCACATACACAGACCACTAAACATCTACCTCTTTGAGAATAATGTGTATATCTGAATACTCTTCAATAACGTAATCCGTAACGTATTCTAAGATCTTGTGTGGAACTAAAAGAAATTTCTTCTTTGAGCTGTTTAAAATGATTACTAGTGATAAAATATTAAGGTTTCGTGAACCCATTAATACACTCATTAGTGAGTGAGTACCAAGACCTGAGCTTACTGAATTCTTAATTATACACAGGGAAGTTTTCTTTGATAACCTATTCTATCTATTATAATGATGCATGGTGTGAGAGAGGAAGTTAGACTGCAAGAGAGCGTATTGACGTACGAGATGAGCTGTGCTTGGAGTGAGCACTCGAGAGTGATCCGAGAGTAGCTGTGCTAGTATTAAGTAAGTATATGATCATATACAGCGACACTCTGTGTAAATATATATGTTGTAAATTCGTCTATTCATTTATTGTAATAATTAGCATAAATGCGACTAAGTACTCTGGTGAGTGCGCAGTATGATTATAATTCTCGTGGTATACACTCGCGTCGTTTTAGAGGCACTGCGTACTAGTTAAAAACCTATTGCCAGCATCACACAGTGCTACTCATTTCACCTCACTGTCCAGTAAGCTCAGAGATATATAAAATAACTCACACATTCCACTTGGCACTCAGACGACTTACTTAATCAAAGGGGCAAACCATCTAGTAATATTATAGATTCTTTTTCTCTGCTTGAGTGATCTAAGCAGCTTGTATGTTTAAAATTGCGATATTGCCAGCAGTGAGACATTGATACTAAGTATGATCCAATGTCCTCATACTAGTCTATCACTTATATACCGTCATCAACTCTATGTTAGGTATTATGTTTTGGAAATGTGTGTAACTCCTAGTTTAATTATTGTGGATCATTATATAATTAACCATAGTGATACTCCATTCATTGTGTATTTCTGTCAGATCAATCTCAAACACAGTTTTCTAGCTAATCACAGTGAAGCAACAAAACATTAGTTGTTCAATATAACTCGATCTTACAAGTCTCCGTTCACACTTTAGTTGACTAAATGTGTTGCTTGTTGCAATTTTTCATTCTGAGAGTGCATTAGGTAGTTGTGCTGTTAGAAACTGTGTGGCTGCTACTTTCACTTCAGCGTAGTCCCATTTTCCCAGTATAAACCTTCTATAAAATGAACGCTAATGAGCTACATGCGTGATGCACGTATAATTACCTATTAAACTGCGTTTTCAATTTCTTCTACTCACCACTCGTATGCACACTATACGTTAAACCTCACGCAAGAGATCTATACTTTATGTTAATAGTATAAGATTAATCATGTTCTCTATTTGTGATGATATCAAGGAGGATGATCCTCCTAAGGAGCTGTTCTCGAGACTTTGTTTCACTCGAGATATTCTTCATAGAGCCGCATATACTCAGGCGTTTCTGTCGACGTCTCTACAGTCACAGACAACAGTGGTTGATAAAGACTTATACAAAACGGTGCCCTAACCAAGAATCCATAAGTCACAGTCAGTGTTCCTGAGACATATAGCACTAGTGCCGAATGATATATTACTTTACAGAGATTACCTAAATATATAAATATATACACGTACTCACATAAATAATACCAAAATTTGCACAATTACATCCACATTAAAACATAGACATCTATAGGAGTATGTGAATGTGGAACCACTACTATATCACTTTAGGTCATAATCTGACATAAATTTTTGATCTTCCATAATGTGGATTACCAGGATGTTAACGCTTATCTATTAATAAATGGTAAAAATATATAAGATATTCCATATAATAAACTGCGTGGGTTATGATATTCTTTCCTACTTTATCACGCAATTTTTTCTTTCTTACAACTCTTATAATGATTGAGGTTATACAATAATTTTCTCGCGTAGAGACGTCTCGAAGTGTAAAACATATCATATCCCATTTATCTTCCAGATATAAGCATTAAGTGTATCCTCTGTGCACATTTAGATGTAAGTGCTGACATTTATACAGTGGGTTGTAGGCGATAAAAGTGAATAATCGCTGTGAGTGTGTATAACTCTTTATTACTATATACACGATAGTACCTTTGTGTCTGTCACTCTCCACTCTCTCTATTATTTTTCTCTCTATCGATTTTCCATCGTATCTATTTGTGTGTGTCAGGAGATTTTGGAAAATTGTAATGTGGCAATTCCGTAATTTGTATCTTTGAATCAGGAGGCTGGGATAATCTGTTGTAATAAAATATTGTTGAAATGTGTTCTGTCAGAGCACAATATTCTATGCACATGATGTGAGAAATAAAGGGAGAAAAGACAACACACAACTCAAAATTATTCATCATAGCAGAGACTCTCGAAATTGCATTTGCAGACGTTGAATAACTTGATTCTTTCTCGATAATCACTCTTCAACAATTTCTTTTGAGTATACAATATCTTGCTTTTTATGAGAGTAGGTTGAGGTTCTCTACTGACGGGTTAAAAACCCTAGCGCATGAGTTGTGTGACAAAATATCGTACTAACATAAGTGTCTGTGTGATACACTCATCAATATCTTTGTATTATTGTAGTGTAGTCACGCATAACAGAGCTCGTTTTCTAGATAGAGTACCTGAGTAACACTGGTCGCCAGTGTTCTTGAGATTCATATGGTACAGGTGCTGATATTGGCATTAATATATACTACTGAAAAATAATAAATGAAGACAAAAATATTAACGTATCCATAGTTTTTAACTGACAGTGTACATACAATTTAGCCTCTCTAACGTGTAGATTAGACTTGTGTGGTCTATGCTAGTATGATATTCAGAAATGATACTTCTCATGCTAATTCTCACGAGTGTCATTGGTGAGAGCTCTTATTTAATTCATTTTTTGAGTTGAGACCGTGGTCAATTTTGTATATGTTTTATTAATCTTAGTTTGGTTCGAAAGTGTGTTCATATTCTAAAATTGATATGTGAAAATAGAATTGTATAATATGGTACCATATAGCACTAACTGGAATATACTTCCTTATAAAGATTGATATCTAGATGTTTTCACTAAGATAAATACTTTCTATTAATATGTTCTAATAATTAATACTACTTTTTTAATATAATTTTGAGTTTAAAGTTGTAGTTAGCTGTTAAAATAATAAATTTTTAGCATTAATTTAGCAAATATTTTAGCTTTTATTTCAGATTTTAAGATTAAATAGGATTTTAAGTTAGTTTATTTTTATGGTAAACGTTAATACAGTTTTAGTTCTGAATTAGTTAACCTTGTTTAGTTTTCCTGTTGTTATCATTTTATTGTATTGACTGCGAGAGAATATTGCAGGTTTGCGCAAGTGTGACCTTTTTATGCACTTTACCAATGATCGTGACTTACGACTTAATTTAAATCCGTGGAATATCATCCCCGCCACTCTCCCTAACCTTTTGCTTTTGACAGAAATTCAGATGGCTAAGGATTTTATCTCTAACTCTTTTAATGTATCTCTAACTATTACGTATTCCCTAATTTCCGTTTGAATGGTGTAATATGTGCCAATGTAAACATTAAACTCGCATAACACGTCTTGGAAATCTCGAATTTCCTCTTAGATGTTTTATGGCATCAATCTTTCATGCTACAAACACAATAAATAATCTTGTGTTTCTGCTACTATTCTCCCAATAGAAGATGTTTTTGTCCTTTTTGAATACCGCACTATTTTTCACGAGAGTGTTATGGAAGGGCCCCCCATCTAGAAGATTTCAATGTACACCACAATGAATGGTTGGGGTTCTCTCATACTGATCCAGGAGGGGAGAAGGCCAAATCATTCAACATTCTCAACAATCTGGAGCAACTAATTAGGGAACGTATTTCACATTCCTGATCGTCCCAATCAATTCTTGAACACATTTGAGCTATGCTCCACTACAGGTCTTTCAATCTATAAATACACCCCGTCTTCGCTCCTATTGATAAATCTAACCACAAACTTACATCTTAATTTTGTGCTTTATTTCCAACAACATATATTCTGGCATATTAATCTGGCTGATTGAGGTGATTGTGGGGGGGGGGGGGCTTTAAGTCGATCTTACATTAAGGAACCCTGGAGACTGGAGTGATTGCTTTGACTCTGAAGACGGTTCGGCCGATAAGGTGTAATTGTAACCGTTGATGAAATGAGCAAGCTCATTTCAATTTCGTCTCAATCTTTATCTCCTCAAAATCCATGGTACGATCATGTTTGTTCTTGCGCCATCCAGGCTACAGACGGAAGTGTTTATCGGGGGTGGAAAAATTCTCGTTCTCCTATTATCTTCGTTAATTTTCATTCAGCTTAGAATCGCTGCAGTGATATTATTCGACGAGAAAAGAGGACTTTCACTAAACGAAAGCTCGTTGGACTCTTTACTTATACTGACAAATCTTTCTTTGCTCTTGCCAAAAACATTTCTAATAGCTTATGTAAATCTGCCTTTTCCCCCTTATTCGCTCTGATGGTTCTATTGTCAATACACCTCCTGCATTCCTCTAATTCAGAACCTACATCATATTGACACTATCATTAGGGTTATTTCTTTTACTTTTCATTAATGATCTTCTCAGCTGCTCATCTAACCCTGTTAATTTATTTGCCGATGACTCCATCCTTCTTTCTTCTTCTTATTTCAAGTTTTCCCTCTTTCTTGCATCTAAAGTTAATCTTTCCGATTCTATTCTTGCTGATCTGGAGAGAATTTCCCAGTGGGGTCGTCTCTACCTTGTGAAATTGGTGTTTTGTCTCTTTTCTATAAGTGTTACAGAG
>JABUQX010101807.1:15000-20000 GCA_015478945.1 Trachelipus rathkii
ATAAAACTTATAAAGTAATAAAAACTTTAACAAAATAAAAGTTATAAAATGAATAGATAAAACTTTAACCAAAATATAAATGTAAAAATAAATAATAAAAACTTAAAAGAAAATATAAAAGGAAGTGAAATGTTTATATTAAATATGTGAAAAATATAAATGTCTTAGAAACAAAATAAAAAATATTTAAAAATATAAATGTTTTCCAACGACGTTTAGAAAACGAGACACAGATGTATGGTGTAACAGAAATAGCAGTCAGGTAAGCTGTAAAGATGCATTGGGTTTAGTTAGATAATGTATTAAGAATGATAGCTAGCGGAAAATAAGTAAAGTATCTCTATAATTAATGTATGTGCGTGTGTCTATGTGTGTTTATAAATAATAAATAACAACAAACAACTTCTTCAACAGAAACAAATAACAATATATATACGAAGAACGAAGGAAATAGAAGCAAAGTTATCAGCTTACAAGAAACATATAAAGTAATACTAACCAATCATTAGCTGCTGAAAATCATCTTTATGCACTGACAAGTAGTATGAAACTGAAATATTGCGGAATTTGTACATCTATCTCCTTGTCAAATGTATAATCGCTCTCCGTAACCTGTGCTTGGTTGTAATGGGCCTGTCAGCACCTTGTAATGTTGTGACGTCAATCACTATGACGAATAGTGGTAAGGTAACAGTTGAGATATAATCTTTAGTGAGTGAGCGTGTTTCGTTTAAAAATAATAGCTTTGTACTTATAGAAATGAAAGACATGTTAGTGTCGAATCAAACATGTACACAGTAAGAAACCCTATCATGTAAGCAGAATCAGGTGACGTTAATTTAGATGTGTTTGATAAAAAATAATCTGTTAGAGAAGTTAAGAATAGTTAGTTCGGTCAGATAAAACATTATGGAAGGAGAGAGAGAGAGAGAGAGAGAGAGAGAGAGAGAGAGAGAGAGAGAGAGAGAGAGAGAGAGAGAGAGAGACAGACAGACAGACAGACAGACAGACAGACAGACAGACAGACAGACAGACAGACAGACAGACAGACAGACAGACAGACAGACCTTAATTAATAAGGTAGATGTGCTAAGATATGTTTAGCCAGGTTAGTTCTGGTTAAGTTAGGCAATGTAATAAGAAAGATAGGCAGAATAGTTAGAGAGTGGCCGCATAAATGGTGAGCTCGTTATGATAAGTTTCATATTTTTTGCAACATTTGGCTGCTGTATTGACCATTTAAGAAATTATCAATTAATAGTAACCGTATAATTAATACGCTCGTTGTGCTAAGATCTATATTTTGTGTAACAGGCACAGGCACAGGCACCCTGTAGGAGTTTAAACTATCACATTCGAATTCTATGAGGCTGAAAACATATACATCGGCATCAATAAAGGATTATTAAGCTAATGTTTGATAATTCAGCACCGCACCAGCAACGGCTGCGGAGCTGGCAAATTTTTTCCGAATCTGACTTCGGTTCGATCATTTTAAAATTACCCGGCTCCGACTCCGGTTCCGGCATTTTAAAATTGTGCGACTCCGGCTCCTAGTTATAGTTCCTTCTCCCTTTTTTATATATATAAAGTTCACACCTCACGGGCATGGCCCTATTCTATGAAATCATTAATAAATTCTCTGTTACAAAATTTTAATGGTATGATGAAATTGAATGTTTGCTAATGACATCTTTATTAATTAACCTTGTTAGATATATTCTGAATGTAAATTTAATAAAATAACCAAAAACTAAAGCTGTTTTAACACCTTACCGTTAAAGAGATAACTATAAAAGGGTTATAACTACTTGTGTTTCGGATTCACCTAGTCTCGACGTAACAAAGCGAAAATATATCTGCGCACAATGAGCAAACTATCCTAGGCTAATCTCCAATATCCACACGTCTAACACTCTACCCTGCCAACCCTTACTTTAAAGTTTTTCTTCACCTTATCCATATACAAATTAAATAACCATGGAAACGTAGTACAAAGCTACCTCACTCAGCTATTAATATTAAACAATTCCCTCTTCACTTCGTATATCTATGCACACATTTCACTATCAGCATACATACTTTTAATCCCTTTCAAAAGCTTACTGCCAACACCATACATCATTAACACTTGTCACAGAGCCTCCTTATTAATTCTGTCATACGCCGGCTGCCAGTTCATAAAACCTAAATAAAGTTTTTCCCAACATTCTCTCTCCTTTTCTAGCTGATTTGCTTCAATGTAAAATTTGATCTATACACACTCAACTACTTCTAAATTCTATACCTACTAATTGACCATTTTTCAACTATCTCACTCTACCTATTACCTCTTCCCTACTAATTAACCCATCTCCAAAATACCTACTTCTTCTTACATCATCAAACCCCTCACACATTCACTATCACCCCTTCATCACTGACAATGCTATGCATATTTTCGAAGTGCCCCCTCTACACACTCTCCTCACGCCCATCTTATAAGCGACAAAAGCACCATCACTATTTATTATTCTATGAAGATTCCCCTTACTCTCTTTTTTTACTTTTTTCTACTTCCTTCTAGAACAGCTTTCTAATCCCATGTAGGCCCTCATTCATACACTTTCCAAACTGCTCATTTTACCTCTTTCTGTTGTCCTATGTATGCAGCTTTTAGCCTCCCTCTTTTCCTCCCTATATATTTTCATATACCTTTCTTTTGAAACCGTTACATCTTCTTTTAGTGCATTCAACCACGCATCTTTTTTTCATTTTATCACTTGTAAAAAACTCTTCATTCCACCATCCATTATAGTCATTCGCACTTCCTACTTGATCACACCCAAACACTTCTCTTACACTATTAACAAACGCTTCCCTCACTTGCGTCCAGATTTGCTCAATTTCATTTGTCTACATTCAACTAACCTATTTGCAAATACTCTCACACACTTTTCCTTATAACCCTGTTCATTTGTTCATTTAATTTCTCACTCCTAATTCTACCCACATTCTTCCCTTTTTTTCCTTTTCTCTCTATCTTAATTTTACTTAATACAGATTTATGAGCTGATATTCTCATCCTGAACCCTTTCAATGATTTAAAATCCATCTATTATATATATATATATATATATATATATATATATATATATATATATATATATATATATATATATATATATATATATATATATATATATATATATATATATATATATATATATATATATATATATATATATATATTTATATATATATTTATTTATTTATATAAAAAAATATATATATATAATATATATATATATATATATATATATATATATATATATATATATATATATATATATATATATATATATATATATATATATATATATATATATATATCTTTCTTTTTATATATATATATGTATATATATATATATATATATATATATATATATATATATATATATATATATATATATATATATATATAATGACTTTCAGGTTTTGTAATTGTAGCTGCCTGTGTAATGACATTCGAAGCTAGAGATAGTGCTGCAAAAATTGTACCTGCCCGTTTCCGTAAACCTTTCCCAGAACGCCCAGTAAAAGAGGATAGTGGAGTGCGTCATTCTGCTGCGCAAACTAAGTGGGAAACACTTGGCTTGTATGAAACGGAATTTATAAGGTATCATCATGAAAAAGAACTGAACAGAAGAGCTTTAACATCTGCTTTTATAAAGTTTTCTAAAAATATTCAGTCGAGCGTAGACTCAACTACGGAATACTATGAAGTGAGAGGTGTCCCGAGAAGTAATTTAGTTAAATGCCCATCAGCTCCTTCTTTGACTCGAGAATTTCATCATGAAGAGAGGAAAACTATGGAAGCTCCTCGTATTCTTAGAGTTTCGGCTTTTCCAAGACCACCACCTCGCCGACGTCTGTCGTCAAACGCATATCCTCGTCAAGCAATGTCTGTTGACAATCCAGCAGTTAGAGAAGTTTACACTTATCCTCAATTTATAGGAGAGAAAGGGGACGAAGAAATGGAATTAGGAGCTTCGGCAACTGGCGTCCACCGTGTTGATAGTGAGGTTAGTCTAGCACTTGATTTACATCTTCCAAAATGTGCGGTCACACTATCGGTGAGAGATAATTCCCGTTCTCCGAGCGGTCAAACTGATCACGAAGAAGCCTCGCCTGCTACTCCACTACCTGAACATGGTTTAATCATACCTGCAGCTGAAGAACTAGCTGGTCCCTCAGGAATCAATTCTGTAATCATTCCGATAAGCCTGGACCCATTGACTGTCATTCATCCGAAAGTAGACAAACAAACTTCTACTTCAGATCATAATCATCTTGCAATGAAGAGCTGGAATTATGAAAATTTAGACACTTCATCAAGACAAAAAGGGGGAGGCTCATTTAGGGAATCTAAGCGTCCCAAGGCTGTTCGAAAAGTGAAACGAAGTGAAACAATTGATACAGCTTCTCATTCTCATAAAAAATCTCATAACAAATCTCATCGAAGTAGGTCAGGATCTATTAGAAGCCCACATGATGTAAGACGAATGACGCCAACGCGAAGTGAAACTGCCAGAAAGCATCAACTGCTTCGACAACCAAAAGTAGAAGGAACGGAATTTCATGACGAATAAGAGATATTCATGTGCAATTTTAATTGTTTTTAATATAATTACTTCACTGAAGAAGTTATTTAATGTATAGTTTCTCTTTCAATGGAAAGAGAGTTTATAAATGGCATAGTTTAATAATAATGCCCGTACTTTATTACCTAGAATCAAAATAAACAAATCGTTAACCTCTTCAAGTTTTATGCATAGGTGGTGGAACATCAAGGCTCTCACTAAAAGCTATACATAAAATTCTAATCAAAAAAGTAAATTAGTAAAACTGTAGTTAATATTTTATATTCAAGCAGTATAGGTGAATTTAACGTTAGTCCTGCCATGAACGAGGATTAAGGCAAAACTATTTAGAAGAGCTTTGTAAAAATAAAGGTTTTA
>JABUQX010101807.1:25000-30000 GCA_015478945.1 Trachelipus rathkii
ATATATTATTATATTAACTCATATATATAATATAATGATATATAATATATATAATATATATACCGGATTTTGGCCAACCCTTTTACGAAAGAAAGGGGTGAGCCGATCGTTTTGCGTTTAAGTCTAACCGTCGATCGTGTCTTCCCGGCCCCTAGTTTATTGCCCCCTTATGAACTCCGCCTTTAGGGCGGCGTTTAACTCCCCTTTTGATGTTTTGGGCCTTGATATTTCGGTCTTGGCTCCTTTGTATTTTGGCTCTTGATCACCGTAATCACATGGTTCCGAAAATTGACATTTCATAAAGGACTCGTGAGGGATTAATTGGGATTAAGTCGAGCACATGTAGGTACCTGTACGCAGTACCTGTTGTAATGTACTGTCCTACGTGTAGACATGAGGCATGTATGTAACCTGCCTAACTTGAACGCAGTGTAGGTATCTGTCCCTAAGAACTAGAACGCGCATGTAGGTATCTATCGCTGTACCTGGCGTGTACGCGTATCTTTCCTTAACTTGAACTCAATGTAGGGTACTGCCTGTTAATTAACGCGAGTTTCACACACACACCACCCCAGCACACACACAACCCACAACACAACAACCTCACCTCCTAGCCGCCATCCCTCCTAACTTGAACGTATCATGTAAGGTATCTTATCGGCTAGTAAATCATGCTGTGTTATCTTTCCTCAAAACATAGAGCTCGATGTATGTACCTGCCCTGTTATTAACGGCGAGTTCAAACACACACACACACAAGGTTACACCCACACACAACTCACCTATCCCAGCCCATCCCTTCTACCCCGTGATCCGTGACTCTCCATCTTCCGTTCCATCTTCACCAAGTATCTCTATACCGTTCCATTTACACACGGAGGACTGCTTTATCTTTCTGTGCTCTCCAAGGAGGTCTTCCCCCATCCCCCTTCACTGTTCCTCCCTATCCCACCTTCTCCAGGCTGCTCTTAAGCCGCCGTTAATCGGCTCACTAAACTTTCGTTGCTCGCCTGTCAGACTATTTATAGACTCATGCCTTCCACCGTACCCATACATGCAACTCAACGATTACCAGAAAATTCCTGCCAGCGAGTTTCTTTGGGTCATTACTTCAACAATATAAAACACGTCACTCTAGGTACCAAGTAAGAACTCGACCACCTATACCACTTTGGGAATGTACAGGGTCACTTACAACCCACATGACATTGTGCTAACAGACCTTGAGAAACAGATTAACTTATAGGCTGTTAAAGTCTAATGATTAAACATTTTCAAAATTAAATTTATAAAATATATATTTATAATATATATTAATTATATTTATATATTTAGTATATATATTTATATATTATATATATATATATATATATATAATATTATATATAGTTATATATATAATATATATATTTAATTATAATATTATATATATATATAATAGTTATTAATATATATATATATATATTATATTTGAATTTATAAATATATATATTAATAAATATATATATATATCTTATACATTTATTTAACATAATATTATATATATAATATATATATATATATATATTATATATATATATATTTATATAAAATACTATTGAATATAAGTGCATAAACATATAAATAACATAAAAACAACTATATATAGTGATAGAGTGATAATAAGCACTTTCACTCACCCACCTAGCAGCCTAACACCCACCACAAAACACACGGCAGCCACGATACACATATAGCATAAACACATACACGCGATCCTATATACACAATAAACATGAACAATAACCACTACCAACTTCCCGCCTAAGATACATTAACACTCCACCTAGAATACATATATATCTACAACCACATCCCTAAGCTCACACCAATACAACCTATTCACACAACACGCACTACACACACAAATTTCCGCCTCAGGGTCTACTTATACACACATACACCTACCCATTAGACACCTTACGCTCACACTACACAACTCAAAAAACACAACACCACAAACACATGACACACACACACATATAAAACACAATTTCAGATAATACCATAGACACTAATCGAACCAAGCCGCACTATAAATACACACTCATATCCACAACTTCTGCAACTACAACCCCACAATTAGATAATACACCTTCACCACACAACGTCGGGAATAAGCCGAGACTTAATTCGAAATTATTCTACGTTTGGGTATGTTTCGCTGGACCTGAGGATAGTCCGAGTAGCCCCCACGTACCCTCCAAGGGTGTAGAACCATCGACCGCCAGAATCTCAATAAGATCCTTGTTATTTACTCTCAATAATACACTATAAATCGGTTTTATGGTTAGTTTTCAGGTAGTCAGAAATGAATATTTTAAATGATTTAATAAAAATATAAATTAAATATAAAAGAGAAATAACTCGGGATAAGAAAAAGATTAAATATAACCCAAAAACATAACTATAACCTGTGAAGGAAGAAAGGGTTTAAGAAACAAAAGATAGGGTATGATTGGTCCTATTAATAAGATAATCTGGGTATTACCCTCTGCTTCGTAAATAAAAAATCGATCAAACCCCGATCAAAAACAGGTATAACGTTGGGTGTGTGGTGTGTGGGTGTGTTGTGTTGTGTGTGTGGTGCGGTCCTAAGATACATACAGCCGCGGCTGTCTGTTACACGCTGTGAACAGCCTACACGAGGTTGTGTTTGTTGGGTGTTGGGTTTGTTTGTTGTGTTTTTTGTGGGTGTGTTGTGTGGTGTGGTGTTTTTTTTGGTGGGTGGTTGGGTGGTGTTGTGTTTTGTGTGTGTGTTGGTGTGTGGGTTGTTGTTGTGGTTGGTTGTTGGTTGGTTCGTGGTGTGGTGTGGTTTGGTGTGGTGTGGGTTTGTGGGTTGTTGCTTTTGTTGTGTTGTGTGTGTGGTGTGGTGTTGGTGGTTGTTGTGTGTGTGGGTTGGGTTGTTTGGCTGTTTTGGGGGGGGGTGTTTGTGTTGGGTGGTGTGGGTGTTTTTGTTGTTGTGGTGGGTGTTTGGTGTTTTTGTTTGGTATTGGGTGTGTGGGTGGTGGGGGGGGTGTGGTGGGTTGGTGGTGTTGGTTTGTTGTTGGGGGTGGGGTGGGGTGTTGTTCGTGGTGGTTGTGGTTGTGTGTGTGGGTGTGTTGTTTGTATGTGTGTTTGTGTGTGGTGGTGTGTGGTTTGGGTTGGTGTTGGGTGGTGTGTTCTATCTATATTAGTTGTGTGCTGATATGGTATAGTATAGTTATGTGTTTTAGTTATGATTAGTATAGGCTATTAATATATAATATATATATATATATTAATATTTTATTTATATAATAATATGATAGTATATATTATATATATTATATATATAATATATATATTAGTATAATATATTAACATTAACTGGATTATTGTTAAACATGTTTATATAGACTTTTAAGTAAAGTAACTGTTTCTCAAGGGTTCTTAGCACGGTCCTACGGGTTAAATACTGTACTTTCCCAAAGTGGTAGGTGGTCAAGTTCTACTTGGTACCTAAGACGGTTTATATTTTGAAGTATGACCCAAAGCCTCGGGCAGGGAAAGTCGGTAAGTCTTGAGTCATTAAGGGACGGTGGAAAGTCATGAGTCATAAAATAGCTGACAGGGAGCAACGGAAAGTTGTGAGTCATTAACGGCGGCTAAGAGCAGCCGGAGAAGGGGCGGATAGGGGGGAAACAGTGAAGGGGGGATGGGGGAGGGGAGAACCTTGTGTTCGCTTTGGGAGAGCACCAGGTACGTGGAGGATATATGGTGGGGGTGTGTCGATGTTCTGGACTGTGGGGTGGTGAATGGAACGGGGGGTAGTAGGAGATACGGTGAAATGGAGGGCGGGGTTATATGGCAAGGTCTACGGGACGTGTGTAGAAGGCATGGGTTGTTTTGTGTGGGATGGGTGTGTTTGGTGTTGGTGGTTGTGTGGGGTGGGTGTGTTGGGTGCGTGTTGTGGTGGTGGTGGAATCGTTCGGCGTTAATACAGGGCAGTACCTACATGAGATCATTAGAAAGATACCTACGAGTGGTCGAGGTTATCAGGTTTGTGTGTGTGTGGATGCGATGTGTGGATGAGTGTAGCCGTACTATGCGCGGGCTGCTCGAGGAGTGTGGTGAGGATGGTGGTGTGAGTGGGCTTGTGGAGTTAGTGGTGATGGGTGTTGTGGTGTTGGGTGTGTGGTTAATGTGTTGTTTGTGGTTGGTTGGTGTGGTGATGGGCGTCGTTGTGTGGTGGGTCGTTAATTTGACTAGGGCAAGGTACCTACATGAGCTCAAGTTAGGGAAAGATACTATGAGCAGGGGTACAGTTGGCGATAGTACGTACATGGCGTTCGAGGTTGAACAGATACCTATATTGCGTTCAAGTTAGGGCAGGGTTAACATACTCAGTACCTCAGTGCTATGGTACAGTTGGTGTGTCGCGCGAACAGGTTGTGTGAGTGTTGGGGTGTTGTGTTGGACGTCAGTGGTACTTACATGTTTGGCTCTGGTGTATGGCTTTGTGTTTATATTGCCACTCTTGTAGTCTGCTGCACTGATTTCTCTTTGTTATTGATAGGAGGTCTATGGATGTTGTTCCTGGACTCGCTTTGTGTGTGGAATGTGAGTTCGTGTGTGTTGTTATGAGTGGGCTCCTTAAGAAATAGTCAAGCTCGGCTAGGCCGTAGTAAATAGGTGTGCATGGTTGCCAAAGTACAGGGTGTCGGAGAAGGGTGTGTTTAAGGCGCTCTGCCCTAGTAGGTGAGGGTCAATGAAGGGGGGCGCATGGAACTAGGGGGGGTGAGACACGGTTAGGGTTAGGGTGTCGGTTGTTGCGTCTTTACGCGAATGCTTTCGTGTGCTGGGGCGGCACTTTTTCCCGTTGTTGGTCTGTGCGAAGGGGTGCGTCAAGAATCGGGCCTGGTATTTAGAGTGTAGCATGATATGGTTATTATTGTGGTGTGTGTGTGTGTGGGCGTGTGAATAGTAGGTTGTATATGTAG
>JABUQX010101808.1:0-7500 GCA_015478945.1 Trachelipus rathkii
TTCCCATATTGTCATGTATACCGCGAAAGACTTCAGTGCGCAATGTTTCGTATATATTAGTTTTATTTACTTAGTTTATTTATTGTATTGGTGAAAAGTGGTGTAGAGAACAGTGGATGTTTGCTTCTTTATGCGTGCGTCGTTCACCAATGTATAACTCGTTTTTGTTATGATGTCTTTTATTCTTTCTATAGATCGTTGATTGAGGTTACTTATTGATTTATCCTCTTACACATTACTATTCTTGTAATTTTTAGTTATTTATTATTATTTAGAAATTTTTAATAATATTGTTTTAATAAAAATTATATTTTTTAATAAAATAACTTGTACGTTAATTATTATATTATTTATAATAATATATATATATTATTATTATATATTACTATATATATATTATTATATATATATTTATATATTATTTATTATAATATATATAATATATATTATATTATTTATATATATAATTTATATATATATATTTTAAATATTTTATATATATATTATTTATATTTATATAATATATATATACTATATTATATATATTTATATGTTTATATATATATATTAAATAAGTGTTAGAACACTTTTTATTTATCTTAAATTAATAATAAATGAATATTTTGTTAATAAAGTTGTTGGAGTCGTAGAAAATCTCGATATTTGTATTAGTCCTTTTTATTCCTGACTGAGTAAGTAAGATTTTGAAATGTCTTTGAGTAAATACCAACGCGTTATCCCTCTCTTTTACAGATGTCGCACTATATAATATTTCATTTTCTTTCTAAATTTAAATTAAATTATTTGATAATATACATTGGCCTTACTGTTTTTATGCGTTTTAATTGGCTAATTAAGGGTAACCTATGCTACTCTGGCTGGTATAAAACCTTAGGAGGATCCATTTTTAAATAAACTCTTTTATTCACGCTTTTATTGTCCGTTGGCCTTGATTGTGTGAGTTATTTGGTACTATATTTACATGTCGCATATTCTCGTTAATCAATTTATATTATTATGTACGGTCAGTAATTTATTTTTTCGTATGCTATACATATGCAATTATTTTTGTAGATTTGGTTTCTGAAAGTAAATATTTAATATATAATTTGTATAATGTAAATTACTTCATGGTGTTATAATTTTAATTGAGGTAATGTTAGATTTGCCTTTGATTAATATTTTTCCTATATGGTCAATTAATGTAATTAAGTTTGTGTTATTCTCATAAGAAATTGTGAATTATAATTTATATTTTCCATATGTGCATAAATATATCAAGGTGTTTCGTCTGTATCTATGCACTTGTAAAGATTTTGCAGTCGATATCATTGCTATGTGTCGCCTGCAGGTAAGCTTTTGTTTATTGTAAATTATAATTTTTTCCAAGATATTCGCGTTCAATATTTTTTTATGTGATAAATATTTATAAGCATTTTTGTTTAAGTTCAGTTTTCATTTATTAACGTATGACGTTTTTTGTTTGAAATTTCAATATTTGTTTACAACAAAAAGATTTTTTATTACTTATTAGGCAACTCTCTTGCATTGAAAGAACAGTTGTAGAAGGCAACAGCCTGATTCTATACTATTTTGATTCACATGACAAAATCGACGTATTATTTGTAAATTCAGATTTGAATAATTTTTTCAAGTCAATAGTTTAAGATTACCCTTTTATCATATCGGTCAGTAATCTATATTGTTTATTTGTTAATATATTAGTTATCCATTTATATACATTTTTGACCCATCTATAATCTATGTCAAATATTAATATATATATATTATATTATATATATATTTATATAATAAATATATTATTATTATATATATTAATATATATTTAATATTTTATATATATATATATAATATAATTATTTATCATATAATATTATTATATATAATTTAATTTTTTATATATTATTAATATTATATATATATATATGGTCGAGAATTTATATAGATAATTTATATACATTTTTTACTCATAACTATTTCTTAATATAATTTTTATTTTTTAATATATTATATATATATATGGATCCGAGAATATTATATATATTTTTTTGTGTTTATAGTATAAGATATATTTTCTTTGAGATATAATTTATTTTTTATTTATTTTTTATTATTTTTACTTTAAAGTATATATAAAAAATAACATCAGGTACTGCAGCTTACATATAGTTCTATATTTTGTGTTGCGTTTTTTGGATTCGTTGGATCGCTCAGCTGCTGTTAATTAAATAAGTGATATTGAATTCATCATATTAATACAATAATAGTAATATGTTGCAATGTAATAATTCATTTTTGTAAAAAATTCATATATGTAAAAATTGGTCATCTTCATGGTTTGTTTAAGTTAAAAGTATATTTTAAAATTATCCCAGTGGTTTTTCTCCTTTAGTTGTTTCCAAAAGTAGTTTGCTTTCTTATTTCTATATTTTTAAATATTTCAGTTTTGAGACTCCAATATATTTTACACGGATCCTTCAAAACATGTTGATGTATTTCAATAATTCGTTATCGGTATTCGGAATTCACTACGGCTAGTCAGTCTACTGACTCAGAAGTTAGTGTTGACCTGGAGGTCTTCTACTCATAAACAAAGGAACCGGTCGAGAGACACCCCGTGTGTTTCACTTGACCAAGACCTTCAGGGGATACGGTTGGTGAGTTTGGGGAGTATAGATTATGGTTGCTAGATCTGCAATAGTCGGGCGACCATGCGGCCTGTTGGAGAGGTCCTCGATTTATTACGTTATGGTTCACCTCAGGAGGTTCTGGAGTACTCGATGGCTCATACGTTATCTACTGACGCGCTCATGATGAATCTTAGAAAGTATTGGTTGGTTGTCTTGTCACGGGGGGCGTCTCTGGCCGCACTGGAATTTGTATTTTCTCTAATCTAGCGGACGCAGCGTAGTAAGTTTTATGAAATTAGCAATTTTTACATTATTCTTTTTTTTGCAGATACCCACCTACCAATTACATAATATAATCATATATATTATATATATTATTTATATATTATATATTATATTATATTATTATTATATATATATTACTTTTATTATATATATTTATATATTATATATATTATATATATATATATATTATATATATATTTTATATATATATCAGTAGTAATTATATACTATGGTATCTATATATTCTACTACTGTAAATCTCTGCTACATATTGTTATAGGCTAATAAGTTTATAAATTTTGACTAATATCAAAGATGTAACAAGAAAAAATTGAAACTAAATCCAAAATTAGTAAGGTTCTGAAGTATCTTCTAATTCTTGTGCTGTAATGAAAAATAGTTATTTTTAAAATGAAGCTAACCTCCTCATATTTGATCGAGTAAATATCATGTGTTATAAAAATTTCCCTAGCTTCACAAGTAAATACTTTACTTAATCTTTTGAACAACATTCTATATCTTGCGAGGAAAAACGTACGTACCAAGGAATCTTCCTAATATCCAGTTGTGATTCTTGATTCGAACCTTGAACCAAATAATCTTTATACTCACTGAAGGCGATGTTGAAATTTGAATAGATTGGTTAGTCACGGTAGTGATTATTTCAAAAGGTGCTAGTTAGTTCAGTGTCGGTTGAAGCATTATAGGCACCTTTAGATTGTTATATCTCGAGAATCCAGGCTGAACACAATCATATTCATAATTTTAGTTACGATCAGATCACGGTCGAATAGCATTAGAAAATAAAACATGCATTGCAGATTGGATAGATATAACACAGTTCGACTCGAATTATGAAGAAGATGCGATATAAAATGAAGTTTGATGGGAGCCGGTTAGTAGTCGTTTTTGGTGCTATAAGTAAAATGTGAGAGGAACATAGACGAATTGCATGCTAGTGCCTTGACGCTATAGTACTAGCGTATAGTGGCAAGTCTAGGTACTGTATACTCTGATTTAATGGTTCACGGCTGGTATCTGTAATACTTCTATGAGCAATTACTGCGGTTTGGATCGAGGTCACCACTCCTGTGTTTCTTTTCGTGGTTTCGCAGTGTTTGAGGGTTGATCTCGAGATACCCTTCTTTTTTGGGGAGGCGCATCGAACTAGTGGTAGAGCCTCCGTAACTTGCTAACGGCGAACGCTGTTGTCGAAGGTTCGAGTCCTCCTGGAGTGAATTTTTTTCGTCTAATTATTGCAAATTTGTCGCAAAAGATGTTGTGCGCATGTCGGCGCTCCTTGACTTTGGTCGGTTGCTCTGTAACCCCAGGAGAATGCCGTGTAGCCTCAGCAGGGGTTCCAACCATCCTTCTGTGGATTTAATAAGTACCGAAATAAGCAGTGATATCGAAGCAGGAAGATTTTAAAACTTTCGAGATGCCTTCTTTCTTTTCTGGGGAGGTGGATCGGACTAGTAGTAGAGCCACCTCTACATTTTCTAACGGCGACGCTGTTCGAAGTTTTCGATCCTGTTGCGAAGTGAAATTTTTTTTTTTCGTCTTATTGATTGAAATTTGTGCCACAGAAGCATCTTGTGCCATGTTTGGCGTTCCTTGAACTTTGGTCGGTTGCTCCTGTACCCAGGAGCACAGAAAGAATGCCGTGGTAGCCCCAGGCAGAGATCCATCACCTTCTGTGAATTTACGTTAGTAAGTGTCGATTCAAAGCAGTGATAGGTTGAAGAAGGAGATTGGAAACTTCCGAGATTTGCGTTCTTTTCTCTAAGGGAGGCGGATGGACTAGTGGTAGAGCCTCCTGTCCATTGTCTAACGGGGACGCTGTTGTCGATAGTTCGAGTCCTGGCGAGAGCGAATTTTTTTTTTTCGTCTTGTTGCAAATTTGTCGTAAGGAAGCATGTTGTGCGCCTTGCGTTCCTTGACCTTGGTCGTTTGGTCCTGTTACCCATGAGCACCCCTGAAGAATCTTGGTAGCCCCAGAAGGCGTCCAGACATCCTTCTGTTGGATTTTTAATAAGTCCGAGTTTCAAAGCATGAAGTCAAAGCAAGGAAACTTAAAAAAACTGTAACGAAATACCTTTTTTTTTCTGGGGTGTCCGGATCTGACAGTGGTTTAAACTCTTGTACTGTCTAAAGCGACGGCCTGTTGTCGGGTTTCGAGTTCCTGGCGCGAAGTTGAAATTTTATTCTCGTCCTTATTAATTGCAAATTTGTCCGCAACAAGCATGTTGTGCCCAATCGGCATGGCTGACTTTGGTTGGTGGCTCCTGTAACACGGGAGCAAATAGCAGAATGCCGTTTAGCCCAGCCAAGGGTTCCAACCACCCTTCTCATGGATTTGAATAATATCGAGGTTTTCACAAAGACCAGTGATATCGAAGCAGAAATTTGGAAAACCTTCGAGATGCTTCTTTTCTGGGGCGGATCGCAATAGTGGTAGAGCTTTGTACATGTCTAACGGCGACGCTGTTGTCGATGGTTCAGTCCTGGCGCGAGTGAAATTTTTTTTCTTCTTATTGCAAAATTTGTCGCAACAAGCAAGTTGTGCTGCCCATGTCGGCGTTTCTTGACTTTGGTTGGTTGCTCTGTAACCCAGGATCACCCCAGAAGAATGCGCGTAGCCCCAGCAGGGGTTCCAACCACCTTCTATGGATTTAAATAAAGTATCGAGTTTCAAAGCAGGTGATATCGAAGCAGGGAAACTTGAAAACGTAAAGAGATACTTATTTTTTTTGTAGTTGTCTGATCGGACTACTGGTAGAGCCTCCTGTACATTGGTCTACCGGCAAACGCTGTTGTCGATGGTTCGAGTCCTGGCGCGAGGTGAAATTTTTTTCAATCGATCTTTAATTATGCATTTATCGAACAAATCTTGTGCCATGTCAGCGGTGGCTTGACTTTGGTTGGTTGCTCCTGTAACCAGAAGCAACCATCAAATGCGTTGTTACACCAGAAGAAGTCTATTATCTATACTTTATATCCTGTACCTCTTATCAGACCATAGTCTCACTACTATACATTACACAGGTAATGCAACTGTCATGTAAGACCCTACACACTCAAGACTTTATTCCCTTTGCAATCACTAAGGATTAATTGCACAGCCATCTCCTTATTCACAACTTTCAATACTACATTCTGCAATCATCCGTTCCTTTTCATCAACATTATATCTAAAATATTTGAAACCAGACATTGTTCCAGCTGCTCCACATCTAACAAAACTTTCACAGAACTTCCTCATCTGTTATATATATAATATATATATATATATATATATTACTATATATATATATTATATATAATTACTAACATATAATACATTGACTTACTTAATTCTACACGTTTCCTTATTTCATACTCATCGTCCAAATTACGCACACTCTTAACGTGCTACCAACTCGCTGAACCAACGGCGACGTCTTAGATAAAAAATATTCTGCAGGATAGCTTCTATCACCTTCAGGGTATTGTATAATTCCACATTCTAGCGGGGCGCGCGGGCAGCTTGCCCCCTGCACCCCTTAGACGACAGCCCATGATTATACATATATTTTTTATTAATTTATTAACCAAACTTTTAATTCAAAGGTTGATATTATTGTAGTGATCAACTTACTCACCCTCATCACTTCTTATATTATTACATTCCTATAATCTTTAATTATCTAATATCCTATTGCTTACTTATATATATATATAATATATATATCTATATATATATATATATATATATTTATATATATTTCACTACCTACTAAGACTACTTTCTATTACTCTTAATCCTAAGGCATTATACCTAACACTACTACCGATATATACTATATATATTATATTACTATTATATTATTATATCTATATTTATCTATATATATATTAATCTATTATATTTCTCATATATATCATTATTAACATTCTCTCATCTATATTCTAATATCTTATATATACTATATCTATCTTATTATATATATTAATCATTATATATAATTCTATATTATATATATATATATATATATAGTATACTTATTTTGTTATTAATATATATGAGGGTGTTTTAATACGTATATGGAGGTAGGAACCTTTGCGTTTTCTCATTTTGTTAAATACCATTCACTCGCTGAGTTGTCTTCACTATAGTATATATAATATATATACTGTATATTATTAGTATATATATATATATATTATAGTTTGTTCCAGTCATAATATTTCCTATTACTTTTAGCCGTATATGAGCGTTCGCGGGGTGCAGAGGGTTTATATAGCTGTTATTTGGTATATATGAGTATTTGGTTATTCTAGTTTGATGTACGTAGACCACTAACGTTGGCTCCGGACTACTCTCATTGACACACGTTTACTACATTTATTAAAGTATATATCGTAGTTTAGGGTATAGTGGTTTAATACTATATAAGTTTATACTATATTATGAGCACAGGGGTGCAGATTAGATAGAGGTCAATATTTCTTTAGACTGGAAATTATATAGGATTTTTGGAGGGGTGGACACTAAAGTCTTAATTGGGATGAGGATATCTTTGGT
>JABUQX010101808.1:12500-27500 GCA_015478945.1 Trachelipus rathkii
CTGAAAGCAGAGAGTATGTAGGTGAGAGTTAGAGAAGAGACCCGGGAGAGTAGAGTAGGAAAAGAGATTTGGGGGAGGGGGAGAGTATGAGAGAGAGTAGAGAGAATGTGAGAGATTGGAGAGAGAGAGTAGAAATAGTAGAGACGAGAGAGAGCAGAGATGGGAGAAGAGGATTTGTGAGAAGAGGATTGAGGTAAGAGAGAAAGATGTGATTGAGGAGCAGAGAGGATGAAAAGAGAGATGTGTATGAGAGAGATGAGAGTAGAGAGGAGGGAGAGAGAGAAGAGAGAGAGTAGAGGAGAGGAGAAAAAGGAGAGAGAGAAGAGAATGAGGAAGAGAAGAGAGAAGAGAGAGAGAGAGAGAGAGAGGAGAGAGAGGAGAGAGAGAGAGAGAGAGAGAGAGAGAGAGAGAGAGAGAGAGAGAGAGAGAGAGAGAGAGAGAGAGAGAGAGAGAGAGAGAGAGAGAGAGAGAGAGAGATTTGGCTGACCCTACTGCACTAAAATCACCTAGCTTGGCCTCTCTCCAAACTGCTATGTGAGGCGCACGCCCGCTAGGGTTAGATATAGTAAATACCGGTCTATGCGACCTCTATTTACTATATTGTTGCTAAAATATATTTAAAGTTTCTAATTCTAACATTTTTGGGCTGTTCACCTCTGCGCTACTATTACCCAGCTTGGCCTCTCTCCAAACTGCTATGTGAGGCGCACGCCCGCTAGGGTTAGATATAGTAAATACCGGTCTATGCGACCTCTATTTACTATATTGTTGCTAAAATATATTTAAAAGTTTCTAATTCTAACATTTTTGGGCTGTTCACCTCTGCGCTACTATTACCCAGCTTGGCCTCTCTCCAAACTGCTATGTGAGGCGCACGCCCGCTAGGGTTGGTATGTGCGGAAATAACAGCCTATCCCAGAGCTGTTATTTCCCACATTATACTTAAAGATACATGCAACTCTTAATCTCCACCTAGTTTTCTCCTTACTCTAGCCTCTAACCCCTAAGTTTGGCTAATTGCTTGAAACGCTACTTAAGCCTACCGCGAATTTTACACTGGCATGCATGAACACTTCACTTTGTTTTTATTGTTGTGTAAGACCTTCTAAGGTGCTAACTCCAGCCGATTTGCTGATACCTCTCTGCGAAACTATTACGGCTCCCCTAGCCTAAGCCTACAGTCTTAGGTCGGCTATCATCGCTTTACTTTTGCCTTGCCGCCTTAATACTATTTTAAATTCTACTCTGCCTTGTTCCTTACCTTGGTTTGGTTTCATAAATTTTGTTTGGAATAGATTGCTAGCATTCACTGGTTAATTGCTTAGTTTTTTAATGCTGATTTCATTTACGCGCAGTCAGATGTTCACGATATCTTCAAAAAGGTAAAATGCTAGCGTGTGGGTGGAGCCTATTTCGGAGAATAATCGGATGCCTTAGTTGGAGTTTTTAGGGCGTAATCTCTTAATTTTTATTTCTGGCATGATATGTTATATACCTAGAGTGGATCCACACTATATACCCCCCTGCAGAGCTGAGGTCGCAGTTGCTTCAATCGCGGAAGCGAAACGGCCTCCGCAACTTGCGGCCTCTGCTCGATACATTCCCAGACGAAGTGGGTTGCAAAACTGGGCGCAGACAAGAGCGGGGAGGTTGTATTGGAGACGTAGGAGTGGGGGCGAGAGCGCGAGAAAGAGAACGAGTAAGAGGACGAGGGATGCGAGAAGGAAGTGGAACAGCAGGAGAGCTGCCTGTGGAAGGCAAGGCAGGAGGTGGAGAAGTGGAAGGAGACGGCAGAGGAAGAGGAGGAGGAGGGAAAGGAAGTAGATCGGGGTGGGTCGAGAGGGAGAAGTGGTGAAGGTGGTGAATCCGTAGGAGTTGAAGGAGGTGAAGAGTCGGGAGGAGATGAAGGAGGTGGAGAATCTGGCACAGGGTAAGAAGGTGGGGCATCCAGAGGAATCGGGATGGGTTTAGGGAACAAGTCCGAGGCCTGGACGTCCGGAGGGTTCGCCTCAAAATAGGCAGGTTTGAGACGATCGATCGATATAACGTCGGTACGAGTAGGAAGCTGTACTTTGAAGAACTTCTCCTTCCGAAGTAAAACCGGGAAGGGCCCGTCGTACTTGGGTTGGAGGGGAGAACGGTGGGAGTCATGCCTGACTAGAACATGGGTACAGGAAGAGAGATCTTTCGGAATGTAAGAGTGCACCTTTTGCTGGCGGGTCGGGGTAGGTCTCCATGAGAGGGCGCCAGCGTTTCAAGCGAGTGAGATACAGGGTGGGGTCTGCAGTAGCAAGCGGGAAAGATTGAGAAAAGAACTCGCCAGGCAGGCGAAGTGTAGAGCCATAAACAAGTTCTGCAGCTGAACACTGAAGATCCTCCTTAACGGCCGTGCGTATACCCAGCATAACCAAAGGAAGAGCCTCAGTCCAGTGTTCTGGTTGTGGATGTGCCATGAGAGAGGCTTTAAGCTGACGGTGGAACCTCTCACAAATCCCGTTCGAGATAGGATGGAAGCTGGTGGTATGGATCTTCTCAGAACCCAGCAAGCGCATCAAATCTTTCCAGAGGAAGGATTCGAAAACGCGACCTTGATCCGTCGTGACCGAGAGAGGAATTCCGAACCGAGAGATCCAATGAAACAAGAAGGCTTTAGCTATAGATTCGGCAGTGGCAACAGAGAGAGGGATAGCTTCAGTCCAACGAGTGAACCGATCGATACAGGTGAGGATATATCGCATGCCATGAGAAGGTGGAAGAGGTCCAACAATGTCGATGTGAACTCTTTCAAAACGTTGGCCAGGGGGCAAGAAGGTGCCCAAGGGAGCTTTAGTGTGTCTTTGCACCTTAGAGCGTTGACAAGCCATGCAGGCGCGGACCCAATTCGCTACATCGGCGTTAACTTTAGGCCACACAAAACGAGCTGTTACCAGTTTGCGTGAAGCCTCGACGCCAGGGTGTGAAAGCGAATGGAGATTGCAGAAGACTGCCTTTCGAAGAGAATTTGGAACGAAAGGGCGAGGGTGGCCTGTTGAAGTGTCACACAAGAGTCTCTTCTCTATGCCCGGAAGATTGAGCCACTGCAGCTGTAGAGAAGAGTCCTGCTGAAGATCGATATTGTCTTGCTCCTGGCACGTGGCCATGGCTGCGTAATCAATGTCAGGAATGGGGGAAAGAGGCGTTAATTTCAATCCGAGAAAAGAGCATCCGCGGTGAAATTATCCACTCCGGAATGTGACGTATATCTGTCGTAAACTGGGAAACAAATTCAAGATGACGAGCTTCACGGGGGAGTGACGTTCATGCCGTGAAGCCATTGCGAAAGTGATCGCTTTGTGGTTGGTCAGGATGTGAAACTCCTGTCTTTCCAAATAGTATCTATAGTGGCTAACAGCAAGATACATAGCAAGTCAATTCCCGTCCCAAAAGCACTATACCTTATTTCAGCGGGTGCAGCTTGCGTGAAAAGAAGGCAAGTGGGCACCATTCACCCCTTTGGAACTTCTGAAGCACCGCACCAACAGTGAAATCGGAGGCATCTACCTGCACTCTCGCTGGTGCGGTATCGTGGGGATGAACTAAAAGAGTGGCGGAGGCGAGGGCCTCTTTGGAAGCCTCAAAAGCAGACTCTGCTGCCGGAGACCAGTCGACTTTAGTGGTGCTGCCTCGCTGTTTAGGACGAATGAGTGCGGTAAGCGGGCCTAAGAGGGCTGCCGCTGATTTCAGGAATCTGTGATAATAGTTGATCATTCCCAGATATTGACGAAGTTGCTTTTGATTTTGGGGAAGAGGAAAGGCGCGGATAGCGGCGACACGGTCTACAAGAGGGCAAATACCCTCAGCCGAGACTGTGTGACCAAGGAACGTAAGAGAAGACGCACCGAATACGCACTTGGTAGGATTGAGACGAATTCCCGCATCATCCAACCTACCAAAGACGGCACGTAGGTGAACCGCATGCTCTTCAGGAGAGGAGGAAGCGACTAACAGATCATCTAAATATGCCCAAGCAAAAGGAAGGCCACGGAGGATAGAATCGATGAACCTCTGGAAGGACTGGGCTGCATTTTTCAAACCGAATGGCATTCTCGTGTACTCAAAGAGGCCAAAGGGGGTGATTACAGCTGTTTTGGGCACGTCCTCCGGAGCTACGGGTATCTGATGATAGGCCCGAATTAAATCCAAAGAGGAGAAGATAGTGTTGCCGGCCAGGTGGGAGGTAAATGATTGGATGTGTGGCACAGGGTATCTATCTGGGTCGTGGCAGAGTTCAAACCCTAAAATCACCACAGGGTCTCCAATCGCCAGTAGTGCCTTTAGGAACCATGTGTAGCGGAGAAGACCAACAACTCTTGGAAGGGCGCACAATGCCAAGTTGCAACATGTGATCAAACTCGGCCTTGGCGGCTTTGAGTTTATCAGGAGGAAGGCGGCGAGCTCGAGCAAAGGTGGGTGGGCCAGTGGTCTCTATATGATGTTCCACAGAATGCTTAAGAGGGGTATCTGAAGAGCAAGGATGCAATAAAGAAGGAAAGTCCTTCTGCAGGATAGAAAGGAAGGGAGACACTACCGAAGATGGCGGAGCGATAGCGGAAATGCCCCTTAGCTCTGAAGAACCTAGGGAACCGTGGGAGTAAAGAGAAGTATCACCGTCAACTAGACGCCTATTACGAAGGTCTACCATAAGATTGAAATGGGACAAAAAGTCAGCGCCGAGGATGGGCTGTGTCACTTCAGCGACGAGAAAAACCCATGGAAACTGGCGGCGGAGAGACAGATCCAACGTACATAAAGGAAGGGAGACACTACCAAAGATGGCGGAGCGATAGCGAAAAGTTGACGGCCTGAAAGAGGGATAGCCGAGTCTTGAGAAGGGTTGTTGGGTAAAATCGAAAGGCTAGAGCCGGAATCGATCAAGAAGGCAAGTTTAGTGGACCGATCGTAGATACGAAGAACATCCTGTGTAGTAGGAGGAGAAGGAGAAAAAGAGCCAGCATCTCCCGTCGCTCCTACGACGGGTTGGCTGCTGAGTTTCCCTGATGGAGTGAGCAGGTGGGATCGCACTTATTCGCGTCCATACCGAAGGTATGGTGATAGTAACAGTACCCATGTGGATACTGGCGCTGGCGGGAGGAAGAAGCAGAAGGTGAACGAGGACCGCGAGAAGGACGAAAGTTGGAAGGAGTGCGATCACGAGAGCGAAAAGTGTTATTAATACTAGCCGAAGTGATGGAGAGAAGAGCAGATTTTATCTCAGCCATGCCCGTTTCAAAAACCGACATCCGGGCCTCGAGAGATGCCAGAGAATTTTGTACTGCGAAAATCTGAGGGTGGGAAGGTTGGGGTGGGTGGGAATAAGGAGGTTGAGCTGGAAAGGCGGCAGAAGGCGGTTGAGGGAGAAGGGGAATGTGATGGGCGTGAGGCGCAGCTGTTTGCGGGGGAGGGAGAGCGGTAGCGGTGGCAGGTGTGGGAGAGACTGCGAAAACGTTGGAAGAAGAGGTTATAGGTGTTCGCACAACCCGGTCCGCTATGGCAGCAAACTCAGGGAGAGTTTGCGCCGGATTCAACGACTGCAGGACACTGTGATGCTCAGCGGGCATCTTCTGGAGGAAGAGTGTACGAATAATTTGCACCTCTCGCGGAGAAGGTGTACCCCCCAACAAACCCAGCATTCTCGTCATCAACTCTGATGGTTTTTGATCACCCAGGGCAACGCCTCTAAGCAGCGTCTCTACCCGTTCCTCTCTGGTGGGGGCCAATCGGTCGGTAATGAGTGTCTGGAGAGCGGCGTACGGGGTGGTAGAGGCCCTAGTTTCTGCTAAACCGTCCCTAATTTTGGCCAGACAAGACTCTGGGAGAGCATTCACCACTCTCGCATATCTCTCCTTCTCGTCTTCTATGGACAGGAGCACAGACTCTGCGAGTTCAAACCAAAGGTCAGGATCGTTAACAAAGAAAGGTTGGAGATGGATAGATCGCGCGGACATGGTGAAAGGCGGAGGATTAGGTAGGGCGAGGGAGAGAAAGGAAGGGAAGGAAGATGGGGAGCAAGCGGGGGCGCTAATAGCGGATCGCGGGGTGAAAAAGCAAAGAAATTACACCTTAGGAGATAGACCCAGAATTAAAACGAGATTGCTGCGATCTGAAATTGCCCAAAATACTTAAAAAAAAAAAAAAAAAAAAATTTTTTTTTTTTTTTTTTATTATTATTATTCTTATTTGAAGTGAGTGTACAAGGGGTGATAATAATAATAATAATAATAATAATAATAATAATAATAATAATAATAATAATAATAATAATAATAATAATAATAATAATAATAATAATAATAATAATAATAATAATAATAAAATTGATAAGAACAATAAAAAAATAATAATACCAGAATGTAGTACAAATTACGTGTTCTGTATGAAATACAGAACTGTACCAAGGTAGGGGTCCAACGGCGTTAGTTTGATACTCTGCTGACGGAGCTGGCTCTTGATGGCTGCAGCTGGACTCGTGAAGGCTGTTAAGAAGATAGAAAAAGGCACAACACAACGAGTGGGTAAATCTACCCGTTAAAAAAAAACAATACTAACAAAAGGTACAAAAGTGATTGGGTTCGTTTGTAATAGTTTTTCCTGGCCTTGTTGTGGGTGTTCTGATTCCAGCCTGGGAATCTAATCTTCACTCTTCGGGGTCACTATCTGAAGCTGGTTGCTTAGGACCGCTTCTTTAAGGTTGATTGAGAAATGGTTTATTCTTTACAAGTTTTATTTTCTTACAGCTAATTCACAAGTTAGGGTTGGACCCCTGTCCTAAAAAAAACAAAAACAACAAGGCATTAGAACAGGGTAATCCTAGTTATTACTATTCTACATATGAATCACATACTGCAGGAAGAATTCCTACAGAATATGAAGCCTATGCAGAGTAGTAGTACAAATGATTATCAGTTTGGGAGGAGCTGTTTTATGTATATGCATACACGGCAGGAAAAGGATCCTCCCTTGATATACATTTCGCATGAAAGCAGCATTAACATTTTGATATGAGTCTCCACAACACATCATAATCATATATTAAAAATTGGCCTATGTTGTTGTAACTTCTTTGGGGAGAGAAGAGAGAGGGAGAGGAAGGGAGAGGGGGAGGAAAGAGAGAGAGAGGGGGAGAGAGAGAGAGAGAGAGAGAGAGAGAGAGAGAGAGAGAAGAGAGAGAAGAGAGAGAGAGAGAGAGAGAGAGAGAGAGAGAGAGATATTGGCTGACCCTACTGCACTTCAATCCACCTAGCTTGGCCTTCTCCAAACTGCTAATGTGAGGCGCCACGCCCGCTAGGGTTAGATTTTATAATAAATCCGGTCTATGCGACCCTCTATTGGTACTATATTGTTGCTAGAAATATAATTTTAAAAGTTTTTTTTCTAACATTTTTGGGCTGTTCACCTCTGCGCTACTAATTACCAGCTTAGCCTCTCTCCAACATGCTATGTGAGGCGCAACGCCCGCTAGGGTTACGATTAGTAAATACCGGTCTATGCGACCTCTATTTACCGAAGTTGCTAAATATATTTAAAAGTTTCTAATTCTAACTATTTTGGGCTGTTCACCTCTGCCTACTATTACCCAGCTTGGCCTCTCTCCAAACTGCTATGTGAGGCGCACGCCCGCTAGGGTTGGTATGTGGGGAATAACAGCCTATCCCAGAGCTGTTATTTCCCACATTATACTTAAAGATACATGCAACTCTTAATCTCCACCTAGTTTTCTCCTTACTCTAGCTTCTAACCCCTAAGTTTGGCTAATTGCTTGAAACGCTACTTAAGCTTACCGCGAATTTTACTCTGGCATGCATGAACACTCCCTAATGAATTTTTATTGTTGTGTAAGACCTTCTAAGGTGCTAACTCCAGCCGATTTGCTGATACCTCTCTGCGAAACTATTACGGCTCCCCTAGCCTAAGCCTACAGTCTTAGGTCGGCTATCATCGCTTTATTTTTGCCTTGCCGCCTTAATACTATTTTAAATTCTACTCTGCCTTGTTCCTTACCTTGGTTTGGTTTCATAAATTTTGTTTGTAATAGATTGCTAGCATTCACTGGTTAATTGCTTAGTTTTTTAATGCTGATTTCATTTCGCGCAGTCAGATGTTCACAATCTCTTCAAAAAAGGTAAAATGCTAGCGTCTCGAACTGATTCTATTGCCTAAATATTGATGCCTTAGTTGGAGTTTTTAGGGCGTAATCTCTTAATTTTTATTTCTGGCATGATATGTTATATACCTAGAGTGGATTCACACTATAATACCAACAGTGAGGGCTCGAGTTCGAGTCCAATTGGAGAGAATAAAAGATTCTTTATATTTTCAAAAACGGTGAGAGTATTAGCAGTTGAAAAATGATATTGATACATCATCTCTCTGAGTGGAGCCCTGTTTGGCCCTTGACCCGAGTGTGAGCGAGGGAAGCTTCAGGGAAGAAAGTATTCTTCCCAAGGTTTCCTTTTAAGCTCATCGGGTCCAGTGGATAAAACATCTTGCCTATACCAACAGCGAGGGCTCGAGTTTCGAGTCCAAGTAGGAGAGAAATAAAAAGATTCTTTATATATATATAATATATATATATATATAAATATTATAATATATATATAATAAATATATATATATATATATATATATATATATATATATATATATATATATATATATATATATATATATATATATTATATATATATATATATATACTTTTCGTAGACATTATTAAAAATTAAATTTTTTTTGTACTTTATTAAACCAGGGGGCAATAAAAAAATTTAAGCTTTGTAAGGTAAAACTGGTAAAACTGGGAAATGCATTTTATGATCCCAAATTTATGAAACAGGAAAAGACAAACTTTTTATTGTAATGGTGAATTTTTATAAATAATTTAATTATATTAACAAAACAGTAAAAAGGAAATTGAATACTTTTTTTTTTTACCTTTTGAAATCTTAGCTTTTAAATGAGTAAGCTTAGGAAATTTATTTCAATTTAAATTTGATGTATCTACGTAAAGTTTGTAGGGCGAATTTGGACGCCATGACACTGTTTTATTTATTTATTTATTTTTAAATTAACGAATGCCATATAGGGTGTGATACACTTTACCCCCCATGCGCATGACAGACCGCCCGCGGACTACCGCACGGGCTTCTATCAAAACCGGTGCCTAAAATTAAAATTAATTCTTCTTTTTTCGTATAACAATGAAAGAAGGCAATCTTAGCATAGGTAAATAATTCTGACTAATTACAAAATTTATTTAATACTTATACCTTTATACCTTATGTATAAGGTAAATTTTGCTAATTCCAACCATTCCGATAATAATTTTATTATTGCCCCCTGGTTTCATAAAGGACCATTTTTTTTATTGTATCTTAAAAATGGTCATGCAAAATTATTTTAACTTTTTTTTTTAAATTATTCAAGTACATTTTGTCTATACAATCAAATTATTAATAATCGTAAAAAAATATCGATTATCGGAAAAATTAATAATGTTATCGATGTATCAACAAACAAAAAACATCGAGTGTTATCCCTACACGAACGAAATGTGATGCAGAATGCAGATAAGAATAGGTGGGCTAAGGGCAATTAAAGGTCCTAATGAAGGCAGGTCCTTCTTCAAAACCAGATCACCTATTGAAGAAACTATGTTTTGACTCTGAGAAGGAAAGAGATAAGAATAGTAGTAACATGAGGAAAGAGTTTTTACCTTGTGATTATGTGCTTGTTGAATTCATAACATTTTTTTATTTGTGTAAGCTGATTGAGACAAGTGATGTGGAAAGTTCAGTACTAGTTGATCTCCCTTTGGTCTTTTAGGTATTTCAGTAGTGAGGGGCTGACTAAATTAGGATCATTAGGTTATTGTTTTTTTTTTTTGTAGTTTGTTTAGGACTGGGGTGGGATTATAGGGATATATTCCACAAGTCTTGAAACCAGCTACAGCAAGATGTTCCCACTCCTAATTCATTTTTTCCATCAAAGATAGTAATTATAGTTCAGGTGCAAATTATTTTGGTAGAACTGTAAAATGTTTCCCCCTCACCAAGTTTCCTCTTATTTAACACTATATTCCAAGCCTTTTTTAAGGGACCAAATATAGACATCAAATGGTTGAAGTAGATATGTAGAATTAAGGGGTAGAAAACACATTCATACTTTATTCTGCTTACATAATTCTGTTACTTTATAATTTAGGCCCTATATGGCAAAGCAAATTGGGTAATAATAGCGCAGAGGGTCTTCACCCCCAATTTTTATAAAAATCACAGGATATACTCTAAAAAAATAATAATGAAGAATAAAAAAAAACATGTTGCAGTCTCGTTAGGAAAAAAAGTTAGCCTCAAAGTTCTTAAAATTCCTATAGACTTTTCATTTTTGATCCATCCAGGTTAGGTCTCATTTCAGGCCCTCTAGTTCAGGTTACAATATGTTTTGTAAGGTATACACAGAAAAAATCTATGTATATGTAACAAATCTTATCATAACCTGAACAAGGATGGCCCTAAAAATAAAGTAAGGCCTACTAATTTTTTTTTATAAGAAAGCCTATGGGAAAATTTTAAACTTTGAGAGGCTGTAACTTTTTTTCCTAAAAACTGAAATCATTTTTGTTTTTTTTATGCTAAATTATAATTGTTTTAGAGTAGCTATATCCTGTGATTTTTTTTTTTTTTATATAAGAAAATCCTATGAGAGTTTTAACAACTTTGAGAGGCTGTAACTTTTTTCCTAAAGAGACTGCCACGTTTATTTTTTTATTCATTTTATTTTTTTTACGAGTAGCTATATCCTGTAATTTTTATAAAAATTGGGGGTGAAACCCCTCTGCACTACTATTAGGCTACCGCAAATTGTCCCTAATCATAAATTTTGGCTCTGCTGAAGGAAGAGCCTTAACATAAACCATGAAAACAGAATGAAACCAGTTCAAAAATGTGGTAGAGTCAAACCAACCAGTGGTGATTCTGTTGTAATGGGCATCTGCTGGCCCATTAACAATCCACAATTATACATGATGTAAGAGGGAAGAATATTACCTGCAGCTGTTATAGCAAATATGTTACGTAGCTATTACAATCAAACATGAATTGAAAATTGATACAGTGATTTGGAAGTGTTTGTATTCACTTACTGCACATTGTCTCTTCTAATATCTGGATGTTTCCTTTGGGATCATCAACCAGATTAGTTTCATCATAGTTGATGATGATGTTTGAAGGTGGAACTCTTACCAGTGTTATTTGAAGTTTAATAAAATATTTTTCAACATTACAGCAGTGATAAGCTGCTCACATTTGAACATGTTCAACCTTCTGGTTGTCCACAATAATGTTTAAATCGCTTGAGAAAGCCCTCTTACTCATTCTATTTGCCCAGAATGTTGTCAGCAAAAAGCAATCTATTGACCTATTTGATTCTAAATAATATTTTACATATTTTTGTAAATCATGCATATCTAGAGCTATGCTATAATTGTCTAACTTTAGCCAGATTTATGGCAATAGCCATTTCTTCACCATGAAGAATAGCCGTTTTGCAACCATTTTTTGGTGGTGACTTAATATTGTTCTAGATGTGTGTATATTTATAATGAATTGTTTTTGGGAATATTTATATTTCATGCTAGTTTGTCTGATTGGCTTTCCCTCATCAATGTATAATAAGGCTCTAGCAACATCATCTTCAGAGTATCCCTGTGTACCTTGATGTGGTACTTTTTTGTAAGTTCGAACCATCTTGCTAAAAAAAAATGTAGCGTCGGGTGGGTGACAAGGCCCACCTCTTTTAGAGGGGTGATTCGGTCCACTCTAAATAAAATAAAAAATGGAATAAAAATTTTTTTTCGCTCATTTAATAGCCACACGGTAGTACTACAAGTTTTATTTAAATTATCTTTAATTCTAGAGAGTTTTTATATTTTTAAAAAATACAATAAATTAGGGTACAAAATGCCCTTCAATAGAATTTCACTTTTGAAAAATGTGAGTTTTTTTAACTTTGTTATAAAATGAAAAATTGTGATGGATTTTAATTAATTTTTTCAGTGTATACACTCGAGTATGTTAGCTTTAAACTGGCAAAGTAAATTTTTGTTCCAAACACTATTAGTGGCAAAATCACAGGGCCTAACTTGGTCAGATTCACCCCGCCGTAAAAATTGATGAAGGGGTGAATCGGACCACCATTGTTTTTCGTATTTTACGTATTGTTATTGACATTTTTATTATGTATAGGTAATTAATTTAAATATAATAAAGTTACTTATATTAAGTAAAAATTAAAATAAAAAATAAATTTATATAAAAATACGAAATTTCCAAAAGTGTCAATTTTTTTGAGGGAAGAAGGGTGATCGAACCACCTTTTTTTATTCTTATTTTATGTATCATTATTGATATTTTTATTACTTATTACTAATTATTTTTTTTTTTTTTTTTTTTTTTTTTTTTTTTTTTTTTTTTTTTTTTTTTTTTTTAATATATAACATTATTATATTAAGTAAAAAATTAAAAATATAAAATAATTTAAACAGATGGTCCGATTCACCCCTCAATGGTGGTCCGATTCACCCCTCCAAGGTCAGGCTGAATGAGCTTTATTTAAACTTTAATAAAACTCTTATTATTAGAATACATTATTTTTTTTTGTGTGCTTTATTTACTGGACCTAGTAGGATGGCGCTTTGAATTTTAGTAAAAAAAATTCCAAAAAGTGCATTAGGGGAAAGTCGGGAGACTGAACTTATACCTAAAGTGGTCCAAGTCACCCCGCCCGGCAATTAATTTTATGAAAAAATTTACCCATCTTGCTGTAAAAGTGTAAAAATAATTTTAAACATTATATTCAGATACCTTACTGTAAGAGAGCATTACAAAATTAAATTTATGAATATTTCAATGTTGACAAATTTGCCTTACCCAAATTTTTATACCTGGACCGAATTGCCCCATTTTACAATTTTTACAATAAAACATTTAGCTATATCTTACCTGAATGACTTCAATGATTGTGTTTAGGTTCTTAACTATTTTTAAGTACTATATATATCTTAGTACCAATAAATTCAAATCATTTTTGTTACCTTTATGATCGTTAGCAATAGACTTAAAATTTAGTATATTTTCCAGTGCTATGGAAGATTTAAAAAAAAAAAAAAAAAAACTAATTAATTGACTCTAATTAAAGGTTTCATAAAAAAAATTAATACCTAAGTAGGGTTGTGAAAAAAATGGTTTTTTTTAATTTGTTTTTTTTTTGCAAAAAAAAACGGTTTTTTTTAAAACAAAATGTTTTTTTTTGTTTTTTTTTAAAATTACCTCTTTTTATGTATATTAAAGATGTTTTAAATTATACAGTATTACCAATACCCCTTTTAGGCCTAAATATTGACTATTAATACGGATTTTATATATACAGTGTGTATATATATAATATATATATATATATAAATATATTTAATTTATATATATATATAATATATATATAATATATATATATATATATATATATATATATATATATATATATATATATATATATATATATATATAACAGTATTATATATATATATATATATGTAGAGGATATATATATATATATATATATATTTTATTTATATATATATAATTATACTATATAATATGATCAAAAAAGGATGTAATACAGGTGGTTTGGGTCGTCAGGAGAAAATGAGAAATGGTAGGAAGGTGATGGATTTCTGTGAGGAGAGAGGTATTTGTATAAGTAATACTTTCTTTAAACCAAGAGTATCGCATAAGTATCTAGAGTGTGTAGGTAGAGATGGGTATCGAAGTGACAAGTATGATTCGATTTTGTGTTGGTGAAGAAGGAGATGTGTAAAGAATGTGTTGGATGTTAAATCAGTGAGGGGTTAGGAATGGGATTATCGATCATTATGGTTGTTCTATGTTAAATTTAAGTTAATGGGCGACTTGGATGGAGAGAAGGTGATAAGGAAGGAAGAGGGTAAAATTAAGAGTGAAGTTAGGTTTAGTGAACAAGGTAATAAGATAAGTAATGTAGACGTCTCGCAAGTAAATCAGTTTGAAGGTGAAGCACGCTGAAAATACATAAATCTGAAGCATTGTTAGCAGTGCAAAAGAAGTATGTGGGTAGTGCCTAAGTAGGAAGTAAGAATGAAAACAGTGTGGTAAAATGAAGAGATGATGCAAGTGTTAAAAGTAAAAAAAAAAAAGCGTGGTTGATTGTACTAAAAGAAAATGATGAAGTTTCAAAAAGAAAGATGCTTGAATTTATATAAGGAGGAAAAAGAAATGCTAAAAGATGCATTCGTAAGAGAAAAGAAGAGGTAAAATGAACAGTTTGGAAGGAGATGAATGGGACTTACAAGGGATAGGAAGCTTTTTGGAAGGAAGCGTGAAAAGGTTAAAATTAGAATAAGGGGAACCTGCCTAATGAAATAATGAATAGGGATGGTGTTTTTGTAACTGATGAAATGGATGTGAGGGGAGTGTGGAAAGAACACTTCGAAAATCTGTATAATATTGCAAGAATGAAGAGGTGATAGTGACTGTGTGTGGTTTGGGTTTGATGGTGCAAAGAAGGAATAGGTATTTTTGGGGATGAGGTTATTAGCAAGAAGAGGAAATGGGTAGAGTGAGATAGTTTTGAAGAATGGTAAATCTGCAGGTAAAGATGAAATTACTGGTGAAATATCAAGAACGGAAGGCAAGTTTCTGATTGATTGGATCTTGAAGTTTGTAATAAAGCGTTTATGGAGGGTAATAGTTTCCGAGGATTGAGAGAGCAGTAATAGTGCCCTTATATAAGGGTAAAGGAGATAAAAGGGAACTGTAGAAATTATAGGGAATTAGTTTATTGAGTGGTTATAGGGAAGAAATATGTTGGTATTTTTGGTCGAAAGAGTGGCCGAGTGACTGAAGGACTGATTGTGAAGAACAAGGTCGTTTTTAG
>JABUQX010101808.1:35000-47518 GCA_015478945.1 Trachelipus rathkii
AACTTAAAAGAGCCCCAAATGTTGGCTTAAGGTCAACACAATAGTAGTATTATTAATATTTGGGATTTGGACCCACAAACCATCCACGTACCTTATACACTTAGTTAGTCATACATGCGTTATATAACCTTAGTAATCTACTGTAATTAATAATACCCAACCAATTTGCTTTAGTTCACTAAATATACTTATAAGTTAGCTTTAATTCCTTGCTCCAAGACACTGTGATTAGAATACTATCAAATTACTGCTTATAATCACACCTAAATCTTTTTCTTGGATCCACAGATCTAGCTGATTAATCTCCATTCACATTTCATATGTATAATAACTTTTTATTTTGAGTAATCTAAGGTGAAGAGCCTTACATTTTTTACTAAATTTAAAATTTTCATATTTGCTCACTCATCATTATTATTCTGCACTACTACAAGACGTTAATCTAGGTATCATTTTGAATCTATATAGCATACCATCATCTATTCTTAACTACAAAGTAGCCAATATAGTATCATTTGCAAACTTAGAAACCTTGCATTTACATTTAAGTCCTGGTCTAATCATTTTAATATATTTAATGTAAATTTCTATAATAAATTAAGATATAAAATATAGGACCAACTCTTCACCATCGCATAACTTATTGCCATTTTAGTTGCAACACACTGTTCTATTCCACAACCACTCTTTAATCCAACCATGCACCACTTACCACCACCTATACCACATTGCAATATCTTCATCAGCCTTATGTGATGTTTGGGATACCTTATCAAAAGCTTATAGCTAAAGCTCTAATATATATGCAACTGGATCACTCTAGTGCGAATTGCTAAGTCTAAGTAATTTTAATATATTCCCATAATTCCTAAAAGGTTTGTTAATATCATATTTAATAAATATTTATATTATGATATGATATTCTGATCATGAACCTTAACTACTTTTCTAAAAACCATGCTGTAGGTAGTCACATCAGTATTTCTTAGTATCTTAATCATATAATTTCTCTATATGTAAACCTTATCAAGTAACTTTATTCATAAAATTCATTTACAAACTAAGAATGATGCTTAAGCTAATTACTGGCTATAATTTCCCAAATCTCCTTATCTGTATCTTACTTACCGTTTTCTTGAGTATAAATAGGCCAATACACTCTGATGTTTCTTCTCAGTCGTTGGCTACCAATCGACGAAATGCTATATCAGATACATAGATATAATAACATGCTTAGAGTACTGGTCTTTGCAATGCTAGATTCTACTGTCCCTCCCTTCAGAAGGGCTTCTACCATATATAGACTTTATACAGGTACGCGTGCAAACAATATTACCTTAGGTTCAATTGGCCCAGTAAATATTTAATTTATTCTATTTACCTTAAATATCAAATATTTCTTAAGTCTATGTATATACACACGATACTAAAATATTAGTTCTTTCATTAACTATTATCAGCTCCTTACCTCAGTAACTTTATGCACAACAAAACTAACTAGACATTGACATGTTAAGACCAATCTCTCATATCTGAGCTCACATAAATTTTTCATCATATTTATAATTGGATAAATCGTCCTATTCTCTTTTAATATTCTATAAATATAAGTATCTAAAAATCTTTTAAGGTTCATATTCCTATAGCTTTAATAATTTTCGTGGCACCCTCTCTTTGCCTTTCTATACTGAGTTTTAGTTAATTTTCTATTTTCCTATAATTGTCTAAATCATCCTCCGCTATTTCTTATCCTTGAATAATTTTAAAACGTCATAGCACTTTTCATTGATTAATTTCTCTCTTTATCTTTTCTTTGCTCACTATCCTAAATGTGTAATTGGAATTTCAATATAAAAACTTACACTGACTGAATGTTATTAATCAAATTTTGCAATTAATAAATTGTTCACTAACATGATAAATAACAGTTTTTGATTTTAAACACTCAATTATCTTTTCACTGCAACACTAATATTCTATGCATGAATCTGCGTTTTAATATGGTAAATTAGAACAATTCTAGTAATATCACTGAATATTTACTTTATATAACTTGCCATTCTGTGGCCAAGATCGAAGATATCTACAGATTACAATGCTATAAATATAATACTCACTCCGGTCTCAATTCGGCAAATCTACTCAGCTCTAACCTTCTATATACCATTATCTTACCATCGTTAGTTAATATTAAGTTCTAATAGTGCATTGTGTCTTGTAAGGATTCATGGATCCATGTGTTTCAAAAAGTTGGTCTAGGTATATTCAATTTTATATAAATACAATATAAGACTACTATGATCCATAATTTAGAACAAGGAATCCCATTGAATGCCAGGAAAATTAAAATGCTCCCTATTTTCTTTATTTGTAGGAATGCTGTCTCGATTCTTTCACTATCCGTAGATTAAATATTGACTTAGTTAACTGGGTCTACGAAGTATACAAGTAATCTGATATTTATATATTTTTTACATATGTATTATCTACCGCACAATGATTCAACATAATGATATTGGTTTTTATATATAGTCATTCATTATAAACAGTTTTGAAATATTTGCTTTAACATAAGCGCTTACACCATCACCTCACTTTCTTTCCTCTTTAACACTTGGTATAATAATATCAATAAAGTTGAGTATCCGTCTATTTTTCCTATTCCTGAAAGGAGTTTCTACACAATTCTTCTATTCAACTACTCGTTTCATTAGCATGAATAATGTTAATGAGTTATCTTCCTTTATGGTATAACTATCAGCTATCTTTTTTTATTTCTAAGGCTATGACCATTTGTAGAAGCATTTGATATTTGAAATGCTGTTACTTTTATTGATATATCTTTATTTGAGCCTGTAACAACGCTAGTTTTATTTATCTCACCAATATTACAGTTTTTCATTGATTTAATATAATAATTATTACGATATCCAATAGATTATAGTTTCAATCATCAGCCACTAATCATTTAGGCTAATGTATTTATTTTTGATTAGACATGGTCTCCAAACTGGCACTGAGAAATGCTCAACTATCATTTATAATGACTCAAGTGATCTATTACCTACATAAAAGCTCTTTGTCCAAGATCAATTTACTCTCTGAGTAACTCCATAAAACCTAATATTTATAGAAAACCATAATTTTACTAACCTTTCACTAGTATACATATAATACCTAGAGCTACTTACTACTCCCATTCCTTATGACCTAGCACCTAAACCTAGTTAAATTAATACCCTGAATTATGCACCTTCTACCACTAGCTTGCATCTTCTAGTAATCAATATCTAGTACATTCTATATAAAATTCATGCTATTAACGTGGCTTCTGACTTTCTACCATGTCCTATATCAATATTATACCTCACATGCCAATCACACTTAATTGAGCATTTGTAATTGCATATCTTATCTATCTATCTCTATACATGATAATCACTTCACTATATCTAACATGCTGATAACATACTCCTCATTGTTTCCTATCTATCACGTATTATTAATAAAAGTCCTTCTTAGGTTATCTATAATCATAAGAGTCTCCAATTAGCAATAGATCATCAGTATGCTCGTCACATCTAGAACTACACATTACCGGTGATGCGGGTGTATGAACTCTATTTTAGTTCTCTCTTCATACATTGTCATTTTATGTGCTATCATTTTGATCTCTATACTCTTTACAGCATTAAATAGCTATTTATTGAGTTAAATTAAAACTAAAACAATACCTATTTTATTTAATTAAAATAATCTAATTTTTAATTTACTCTATTATATGAATTTTTTATTCATTTATCTCTATAATCATGTAGTACGCTTACTATATACTTACTTAGCCTTAGCAGGAAATAATTTATATTAACAATAATATTAATAATAATCAATTGAAGTAGATTGGGCTAGGTGAGAGAATATAAAACTGATATTTTATTAGGTTGCAGAAATATTATTCTTACAGTAACCACTATACAGTGAGGCTATCATTATATCTGCCCTTGATATTAGATATCATTAAGTATACATACATTATATTATTAATATCTTATTTTTGAAATAGAGTCTAAGACTTAAATAATAGATTTATTTTTTTATATTATTATTATGACTGCAAGCTCATCTATTCACTTGCATCATAGTTTTTACTATACCTGTATTTTCTTTACCTACTGTTCTGAATAAAGTGCTGTACAGTGGCAGATATATAGAGGTAAGTTAGTGGAGTATTAGTACTCATCATCACTATTACTTAAATCACAATCTCATTGTAGGTAGGTATTCTAACATTTTTGTGTTTGACTAAATTAGTGAGATAGTGCATAACTTCACCTAATATTTGTTCTCATATAGAATCCTCGTCTGATTCATTGTCTGACTTTGAATTTGGTGCGGTATGTACATCTCTTACTCTACGCACAATTGGAGAGTAGATTTTGTCGTCGCTGAATATATATGCTTGAGTGCGTTATTTTGTAACAGTGTCGTATTTTCTTTACTAGCTCAGTTGATCAGTAAATCCACGGTCTTAAATACGGCCTAAAGTTGGGCAGTCGTATAGTATTGGTGATTATCTGCTTCATTCTTGTATACTATGGCTTTTATTTAAATACGAATGATTCGATAGTAATGTAGAAGACTTATATAGTATATAATTAACGTATAATCTCATTAAAATAGAGAGCTATAAGCAACATCCGTATCTTATTCATGCACACTCTTCACATCTCACTTCTTAATATATTTTGATCTTAGACAGCTTACATAAGACTGCACGAATCTTGGAAATGTCTTAGTCACTCAAGGACTTTGACATTCATGAGTTTCGTGTCAATTCAGAGGGTGACCTTCTTGCTAGAAGGCATGTTAGAGAGAGAGAGGGTTTCATGGCTGGCATGATTAATAGATCAACGAGATTGATTCTGTCATGTTAGTGAGCGCTGCTAAGTGATGTTATGGTATGATATGAAATAGAATTAAGTGGTGGTTTCTCTTATCGTAGGAATCAGTTGCTCATGTCCACGATACTTTTTTACAAATTTAATAAAAATAGTGCTTTGTTAGTATGTTTGCCACATGGAAGTTATAATGTAGCGTTTGTATTCATTTAAATGACGGTGGTAGGTGTGAGAGGTGAGGAGGTGGAGTGAAGTTAGGTGGGGAGTGAGGGGGGGTAGGGGGGATAGGGGGTGAGGTGATAGGTGAGGTGAGGGGGTGAGGGGGGGTAGGTAGGTGGAGGTGGAGAGGGGGGGAGGTAGTGAGGCAGGGTAGAGGGGTGGGGGGTTGGAAGGGGGGTAGTAGGGGGGGTAAATAAAGTGTGATACGAAATTTCTTGCGTGATAGTGGCTGACTAGTAGTCAATCATCATAGTGTTATAGCGTGACTATAGCGTCACTCCTGTCATATACTAGACGTCCATTCAGAACTTCCGCAGTGACAATGAGCTCATAGCATAGTCCACTAACTCTGCTCTCGGACCTAGGAAGGTATGTCGGTATATGAATGTATGACTGAGTCGCAGTGTCGATTTGTAAGAGCGTAGGCTTGATAGGGGTTGCACTCACCTTACTCTATAGGATGTCACATGCAGAAGGTTCGAACCACTCTGTACTCTTATATGGCAGTGATCTGATTCGTGACACGGACACATCAACTTTAAGGCCGGCCTATCCCATGCGTGTCAGCACCCAAGTGTTTGCGAGAACGAGGCTGTGAGAGGAGTTAGCACAGGCACTGAGTAGTAACATGTTAGTAAAAGTTCTTGCAACTCCACAAGTAGAGAGAAACTATGATTATGATAGGATAAGTCTGTTCGTGATTCTGATGGGTGTTCGAGGAATCACATTTGATGGGTGTTTATTGGTAACTGCGAACGTTCCAAGGGTCAACCAAATCGTCTACTAGAGGGAAAGGCTACACAAGGAGTCACAATCAATGACACAAGATGTACGGTAGAGAGGCTGCACTTAAATTCTCTATGTTCTGTCGTAATAACCATTCTTACGATCTAGAACACATATACTAGATGTTTGTCAAAAAAGAGATGAAGTGTTGTCATTAGAACAATTCTAAACGAATGCGGTCATTTCTTTTACCCGAAAAGGTGAGAAAAACAAGCCAGAGTGATGAGGGGGTAATGGGAGGGGCGTGCACGGAAGCTATTTGGAACCGGAGGAGGAAGAGCGAAAAAGAGAAGGTAAGGGACAAAATGACCTTGTTTTTGCTTTAGTTTAATAATTTTATTTTACTTTCAATTGATTTTTTTTATTTTTATTGTATTTTTATTTTATTATATTATTTTGTGATTTTTATTTTTTCTTGTCTTTCTTTTATTTGATTATATTATGTTTTTGTTAGTTTATTAATAGTGTTTTTTTATTATTTTGTGGTACGTGGTGCTTTAGAATCATTCCGACGGGAAACCAGAAGATGCGCAACAGAGCGAAGGGGAGCGGAAGCAAAAAAGAGAAGAGACAGTAGTTGGTGTGTATACTGGAGGGTAAAGAAGGGAAGGGATGAGTGAGCAAGCGAAAGGAGATTAGGGCAATCAAAAACAAGTACAAGACAGTGATAAGTGGGGAAGGGGGGGGGTGGCGCGCAGGTTTTGCTTGTGGTATGGACGGCTGGTGGCTCGTATTGAGACAGGGTGCGTGGCGCGGTTGGAAGGGTTTTTATTATTTTCCTTTGTTGGGATGTTTATTGTTGTTGAATCTTCCTGGAGGCAAGATTAAAATACTCGGGCTTGCAAACAAGACTTGGTGTGACAGCTTGGAAAGAAAAAAAAGATAAAAAAATGAATAAGATTAACAAAAATATGCGGCCTTAAAGTTTGAAGTTTCCTGTAGTCCCCTCGTGTTACCCTCTGAGAAGGGGATTTTAGCACGGTTATTTAAAAGGCAGTTTAAATATATATATAAATATACTATATTATAGGATATAAGTACAATATATACTAATCATATATATATACTTAAGCATAATAGGTATATATTATATAGCATAATTAGATCTAGTTGCCGCTCTTATGTATATTATAGCGTATGTTTTTAATTGCAGCTAACTATAATGTATTAATGGTAGGACTAATAGTGTATTATATCTATATAATAGTATATATATACAGTACATATTAAAAATAAATATGACATATAAGGGAAACTAACCTATTAAAAATTTTAAGATCTGGACGTGGCTTTTCAAGAGCAAAAAATTCTATTTCTTCATCCATAACAATTAGTGACCAAAGAAATCTCTTGCTATTATCATCAAGTTGAAGATAGTGATGTAAATGTTTGGTCGACGATAAACCAAGTCTTGCAGCGCATATCCTTAAATAAAAGATATATTAAAAATAATACTTTCCATAAACATTTATAGCTTCTTATTTTATAATTATTGGTTACTTTTAAGATATACTTATTCTCCTTATGGACAAAAGGATTAATAAAAGAGGAACAAAAGAATAGAAAATCACCCATAACTGACCTTGTAGAAAAGTTGAGCATAGAAACGAACATTAAGCAAGATTATATTCAGGAGAAAAATTTAATGTGGGAGAAGATTACATAGTATAAAAGTAACAATTAACAGGCAGAATATATATCAGAATTAGGTTGAGATTTCCTATTCACATGTCATCACAAATGTTGAATCCACCATCAAGGATTGTTGATTGAAAATGTGGGTGACCATTACCCAACTGTACTCTATATTATTGCCACTGCACGCAAACTTTCAGACAGAGGAAAATAGAAAAAGGTAAAAAAGAAACTTGATGCAAAGGATTAGACCTCTTTATTTTCAATTATGAATAGAAATATAAAAAATAAAACTCTTTTTAAGTCTTGTCCCTTTTTTTTTGTTATAAGATATTTTGTTATTTGATATTCGGAAAAAATTGAACTCGAATAATGTGGTGACCACTTAGATACTCTCTATATTATTTTTTTTAGTGCTCTATATAGCTCAAGCAGTAGTCGCTATCGACTCATGTACTCTCCTAACGCCGTCTACACAGCGCGCCAGATCAACGGCTCATGTATAGTTGCTCTACTCGTAAGAAAGCCTACCTGCAAATCATTTCTGCACAACCTGAACACGTAACACCATATCAGTTTTATATTCCCATGCCTAACATCTTTATATCCTCAATTTAGAAATTAACTAGTTTTTGAGTTTATATTAAATTTATAAATTTTACCTGCTAAGGTCAATAGAGTATATTTATGTACTCGAGTACACAGTTTAATATGAAATAATGAACGGTACAAAAATAACCTAGCCGTAATAGTGTAAATTAAATTAAAATAATGATAAGCTTATTTATATCTCAGGTTCCTGTATAATAATAGGTATATAAATATAAGTATATGATCAATTTTATTTAATGTTAATTAAAAATTAACATTAAAATTAATGAGAAATATATCTGCTTAGGTAATCTGATGCTTGGATAATCTAATTAAGTAGCAAGTTCAAGTCTATTCGCGAAATCGGTTCGTTCATTGGTAACGTAACAGAAGAGATGTAGGTAATACCAATAGACGTATTCGGAGAGGATGATGGGAGGTGGTCATTACAGACGAGCCATATAGCTCATGATTGTGAGATATGTTCAGGAGGTAGATGCTCTTGAACTGGATTTTTTTTTTTTTTTTTTTTTTTCTCTCCTAAATAGTGCTTTTTAGTGTATTATCGAAGCAACTGAAGTATTTTCATTCTATGCTCAAATTTCCAGGCTTGAGAAAAAAGGAATAAACATAAATGAAATTATGTATTCTAGTTATCCTTCACGCAACTATGGACTCTTTAACTACGAATTCATCGCGAGATCACACAGAAGATAGAGGACAATTAAGCTTTTATCTGTGGAGAAAGATTTATCTATGAAGAAAACTCTTATCAGATAGTGGGCAAAGCCTCTGATATGCAATTGAGAAAGGTCTGTAAAACTCACGACGCTTGCTATCCCCCCATGCATAGACCAAAGAGTGAGTGCTGAGACATACAGTGTTACTCTATGACAAAGAAGCGGGTTTTTTTAACGATACTGTACACGGATAAGTTATCTTCATGCGAACTTATAGAAATTTGAATTTTGAACAGTATATTTGTTTTTTTTTATTTGTGATTGTGCATGTGGGTCAAATGATATAGGATACATAGATAGGTCAGAAGAGTACATAGACAGATTATAGAGTTGATCAGAAGAGCCAGCTATTGGAAGAAAGGCATAATTTCAGGGATTTTTACTTTGAACTTGCAGAGGTATTGGTGTCATTTGTATATGTTTAGAATGCGAAAGTTAATAGTTTGTTTCTATTTTATATTAAGGGTATGAAGATGATATAGTGTTGATTACGTATCCTATGTATAGTGTTTTTCTAAAGTCCTTAAGATTGCGGAAGACTTCTGTAAGGCAAAATAGTATATCTATTTGTGTAGAAGAGTGAGCCTTGAAGCTCATAAGAAATGGTTGAAAGCTTATTCATGCCATTATGGTCAGAAAATCATAGTCAGATCGTAAGATCTCAATAAATATAATAAGAAAACGGAATACCTATAAAATCTTATAACGTTATTGATTAGTGGTAATAGGATCAATTAATGTATTCGTGTGAATTTGAATAAGATATTAAATTCATATTAAGGAGCTTACTGCAATTAAGCTAGATAATATAGGTATTTATAGGTTATGAGATATTATAATATAAATCATTATAAACAGTGCATACCTATAGCCTTTCTGATTGTATCACAGGCTCAAATAAAATGACCCATAATGATATCATATAAATTATGAGTCAACATGGCCTAGTTTCAAAAAATTAACTAAATGCTTACTTAAAAGTCATCATCACAACTGATTAGCTCAAGATGGAAAGTGTAATCGAAAGACTTTAAGTCATAATATACATAAATAAGAGGTATAAAATAGTATACTAGGATTAATTATATTCCTCAGAGGGAGTCGATAATACCGATAATTGATAGGATTGAAAAACCTTAATAACTAATATAGGCTACTGCCATTAACTTGATAGTCACATATGATGTTGTAAAGAGTAGATAAAGTAAATTGTGATCAGTAAACTGTGGTGATATTATACCTTATTCAGTAAATATTAGTAATTAAGATCGGAGATAACTTGATGTATCACGAATATATTATTTTATACTAATCTACTTAATATTAATAGTAATAAGGATAAAGAAGTACGGTGATAGATTTAAGTATTGATGATATATTATGCTTATATGTATTTTAAAAAGCAATTAATTTCAAACTAGTGAGGTTATTTTATTTAAATGACTGATCATGTCAAAAATAAACCTACATGATGTAGTTCTGTTCTAGGAACGTTGTAGTAATGATGTGAGAGGGTGGCTAGTGAATTATGGAACGCATGTGTTCACTAAATCAAACAGTAATGGACAAGAAACTCAAAGAGGGGGCCAGGCACCTTCTTAATAGCACCTGGCGCCTGAAAGCGCTAAAAGAGAACAATATACACGAAACGCAGACCCGAGAGCTTAAGATGATTCGGACGAGAAAAAGACTTTCGTGTAGACCAAACTAAGAGCAAATCTATTACACCAAGCTACGTATACATTATATCGTATGACCAAAAAAAGGGAAGATTTTAACTGAGAGTTTCCTTGGGCATTCAAATAGTATCATGCACAATGGATTCCTTGATATGGTCGTTCAGTTAAGAGATGAGGAAGTGTGAAAATCAGATTTCATTAATAGTGTAAGTTGTATAGATTTTATTTATAGAATTGTAGTTATCGTTAGCACAACTTCTTTTGATGTATCAGAGTTGCTCGATCATAGCGTATTGAGAAGTCCTACTAATGACGCACGATGAACCTATGACGAGACTAGTTAGACTATAGAGCTCCTAATAGTGGTTAGAACATAACGTATGAGACTAATGATGGGTGGATGAGGTTAGAGTTAAGGAGAATTTAGGAATTAGTGACATAGTATTTAATTATTTCATTGATTTAGATAATCTGTGATGACGGGTAAGTGTGATAACGCCAAGTCAAAGGGTCTCAAAATGCTCGTAGTGGACTCGAAGTTATCAAGAGACAAACAGATCTTAATAGGTTAAGATCCATATGCATGACAATGGTGATCTGACGATATCGGCGAACAAGGAGTATCTAGTTTGCATGTCATCTCTCAAGTTATTATGATGGTAAAATGAAATATATACACGATGAAAGGATCCGGATGACTCTAGTAATGTTCCACATAGGCCACAAAATACTGTAAGTCAAAGCAAAATAATAAAAATATAGGATGTACTTTCTTTCTTTTTCCCCCCCCATTTTTTTTTCAAATTGTTATGTCAGCCAACTACACCATCCAGAGTGGCACCATAAATATAAATAATGGAGCAAGGGTGTAATATAGAAATGAGAAATGGTATGGGGGATTTTTTTGGGTATGATAGGGTCCGGGGGTATCGGTCGACAGGAATCGTACCCTAAATGCTGGCGCAGAGATTAATCGATTTGCTAGTCTTTATATAAGAATCAGATTATATGGGCTGCTCGTTATGTAATTGTCATGGTGCTGATACATGTTTAGATGCAATAATGACGATGTGAATTCGAAATTCTTTCAATGCTCACGGCATTGTATTGTATATCGATATATGAGACACAGCTGTTATATAAATCGGCGCGAAGATGCAAGGCAATTAGAATAAAGAAAAGAGGAAGTCAATATAAGGGAACACTAGTGGCAGAGACTGCGTTAAAGTAGTAAAAATCCGGATGCGAAATAAAACTGCGACGCCACAGAAATAAAATTCAGCCGAAGTTGGATACACAATGTCTAGTCTCCAGCCAATAAAATCCGGAATAAGAACCTGAGTATAGTATAATATCCAAGTTTATATATTCCTTGGTTAATAGATAATATAGTAAAAATAATGAATTGCCATAAATAAAAGTGATAAAAAAATAAATAATAATAAATCGAAAAAATAATTAATAATATAATAAAATAAATATATAAATACTGTAAATGAAGAATTGCAAAATTAAAGATTAAGTAAGAGCTTTTATATTATCATAGAGCACCTACCCTATTTGGAGGTAGGGTTTTATCTTTTATTTTCAGTATGTATTTGCAAGTCCCTTCTGGATCTTGTCAGCTTGATGTTGATATGATGGTAATTTTCAGTGTTGTTGCATCTATGATAAGGGGGAAATAAACATAAACCACTGCAATACTTTAATATGAGAAGCATATTAAAGTATTTTTCAGTATTACAGTGATCATGATAAAAGCATATGGGGTATAAACTCACGTAATGCTTTTCCCCTACTATTTCTTAGTGGAAATTCCGTAAAAGAGTAATATATACTTCCACAAGAATGGGGGAAAACAGAACAGAAACTATCTTGCTGTAAAAAAACTTTTAACTTTTCTGAAAAACTTTTAATATGCCTAAAGAACAGACGTCATTAATATAGAGGGGGAAAAAAGGTTTAAACAT